>CM059446.1:27999867-28140081 GCA_030390025.1 Squalus acanthias | reverse complement strand
ATGATTCAAACACACAGCTCACGATTCACACACACAGATCACGATTCACACACACAGCTCACGATTCACACACACAACTCACTATTCACACACACAGCTCACAATTCACACACACAGCTCATGATTCACACACACCCAGCTCACAATTCACACCCAGCTCACGATTCACACACACAGCTCACGATTCACACACAGCTCTGGATTCACACACACAGCTCACGATTCACACACACAGCACTATATACACACACACAGCTCACGATTCACACACACAGCTCACGATTCACACACAGCTCAGATTCACACACACAGCTCACGATTCACACACAGCTCACGATTCACACACACAGCTCAGGATTCACACACAGCTCACGATTCACACACACAACTCACTATTCACACACAGCTCACGATTCACACACACAGCTCAGGATTCACACACACAACTCACTATTCACACACACAGAGCACGATTCACAGAAACCCAGCTCACGATTCACAAACAGCTCACGATTCACACACACAACTCACTATTCACACACACAGCTCACGATTCACACACACAGCTCATGATTCAAACACACAGCTCACGATTCACACACACAGATCACGATTCACACACACAGCTCACGATTTACACACACAACTCACTATTCACACACAGCTCACGATTCACACACACAGCTCATGATTCAAACATGCAGCTCACGATTCACACACACAGTTCACGATTCACACACACAGTTCACGATTCAAACACACAGCTCACGATTCATACACCCAGCTCATGATTCACACACACAGCTCACGATTCACACACACCCAGCTCACGATTCACACACACAGCTCACGATTCACACACAGCTCACGATTCACACACACAGCTCAGGATTCACACGCATAGTTCACGATTCACACACACAGCTCACGATTCACACACACAGCTCATGTTTCACACACACAGCTCACGATTCACACACAGATCACGATTCACACACACAGCTCACGATTCACACACACAGCTCACGATTCACACACACAGCTCATGTTTCACACACACAGATCACGATTCACACACACCTAGCTCACGATTCACACACAGCTCACGATTCACACGCACAGCTCAGGATTCACACACACATCTCACTATTCACACACACAGAGCACAATTCACACAAACCCAGCTCACGATTCACATACACAGCCCACGATTCACACACACAGCTCACGATCCAATAACACACACACAGCTCACGATTCACACACGCAGCTCACGATTCACACACACAACTCACTATTCACACAGCTCACGATTCACACACACAACTCACGATTCACACACACAGCTCAGAATTCACACACACAGTTCACGATTCACACACACAGCTCACGATTCACAAACACAGCTCACGATTCACACACACAACTCACGATTCACACACAGCTCACGATTCACACACACAACTCACGATTCACACACACAGCTCACGATTCAACACACAGCTCACGATTCACACACAGCTCACGATTCACACACACAGCTCATGATTCACACACTCAGCTCACGATTCACACACACAACTCACTATTCACACACACAGAGCACGATTCACACAAACCCAGCTCACGATTCACACACAGCTCACGATTCACACACACAGCTCACGATTCACACACAACTCACTATTCACACACACAGCTCACGATTCACACACAGCTCACGATTCACACACACAACTCACTATTCACACACACAGAGCACGATTCACAGAAACCCAGCTCACGATTCACACACAGCTCACGATTCACACACACAACTCACTATTCACACACACAGCTCACGATTCACACACACTGCTAATGATTCAAACACACAGCTCACGATTCACACACACAGATCACGATTCACACACACAGCTCACGATTCACACACACAACTCACTATTCACACACACAGCTCACAATTCACACACACAGCTCATGATTCACACACACCCAGCTCACAATTCACACCCAGCTCACGATTCACACACACAGCTCACGATTCACACACACAGCTCAGGAATCACACACAGCTCACGATTCACACACACAACTCACTATTCACACACAGCTCACGATTCACACACACAGCTCACGATTCACACACACAGCTCAGGATTCACACACACAACTCACTATTCACACACACAGAGCATGATTCACAGAAACCCAGCTCACGATTCACACACAGCTCACGATTCACACACACAACTCAAAATTCACACACACAGCTCATTATTCACACACACAGCTCATGATTCAAACACACAGCTCACGATTCACACACACAGATCACGATTCACACACACAGCTCACGATTTACACACACAGCTCACTATTCACACACTCAGCTCACGATTCACACACACAGCTCATGATTCAAACACGCAGCTCTTGATTCACACACACCATTCACGATTCACACACACAGTTCACGATTCACACACACAGCTCACGATTCACACACACAGCTCACGATTCACACAGAAAGCTCACGATTCACACACAGCTCACGATTCACACACACAGCTCAGGATTCACACGCATAGTTCACGATTCACACACACAGCTCACGATTCACACACACAGCTCATGTTTCACACACTCAGCTCACGATTCACACACAGATCACGATTCACACACACAGCTCACGATTCACACACACAGCTCACGATTCACACACACAGCTCATGTTTCACACACACAGATCACGATTCACACACACCTAGCTCACGATTCACACACACAGCTCACGAATCACACACACAGCTCACGATTCACACACAGCTCACGATTCACACACACAGCTCACAATTCACACACACAGCTCACGATTCACACACAGCTCAGGATTCATACGCACAGCTCAGGATTCACACACACAACTCACGATTCACACACACAGAGCACAATTCACACAAACCCAGCTCACGATTCAAACACACAGCTCACGATTCACACACACAACTCACTATTCACACACACAGATCACGATTCAAACACGCAGCTCACGATTCACACACACAGCACACGATTCACACACACAGATCACGATTCACACACACAGCTCACGATTCACACACAGCTCAGGATTCAGAAGCACAGCTCAGGATTCACACACACAACTCACGATTCACACACACAGAGCACAATTCACACAAACCAAGCTCACGATTCACACACACAGCTCACGATTCACACACACAACTCACTATTCACACACACAGATCACGATTCAAACACGCAGCTCACGATTCACACACACAGCACACGATTCACATACACAGATCACGATTCACACACACAGCTCACGATTCACACAAACAACTCACTATTGACACACACAGCTCATGATTCACACACACAACTCACGATTCACACACACAGCTCACGATTCACACACACAACTCACTATACACACACACAGCTCATAATTTACACACACAGCTCAAGATTCACACACACCCAGCTCACAATTCACACCCAGCTCACGATTCACACACACAGCTCACGATTCACACACACAGCTCACGATTCACACACACAGCTCACGATCCAATAACACACACACAGCTCACGATTCACACACGCAGCTCACGATTCACACACACAACTCACTATTCACACAGCTCACGATTCACACACACAACTCACGATTCACACACACAGCTCAGAATTCACACACACAGTTCACGATTCACACACACAGCTCACGATTCACAAACACAGCTCACGATTCACACACACAACTCACGATTCACACACAGCTCACGATTCACACACACAACTCACGATTCACACACACAGCTCACGATTCAACACACAGCTCACGATTCACACACAGCTCACGATTCACACACACAGCTCATGATTCACACACTCAGCTCACGATTCACACACACAACTCACTATTCACACACACAGAGCACGATTCACACAAACCCAGCTCACGATTCACACACAGCTCACGATTCACACACACAGCTCACGATTCACACACAACTCACTATTCACACACACAGCTCACGATTCACACACAGCTCACGATTCACACACACAACTCACTATTCACACACACAGAGCACGATTCACAGAAACCCAGCTCACGATTCACACACAGCTCACGATTCACACACACAACTCACTATTCACACACACAGCTCACGATTCACACACACTGCTAATGATTCAAACACACAGCTCACGATTCACACACACAGATCACGATTCACACACACAGCTCACGATTCACACACACAACTCACTATTCACACACACAGCTCACAATTCACACACACAGCTCATGATTCACACACACCCAGCTCACAATTCACACCCAGCTCACGATTCACACACACAGCTCACGATTCACACACACAGCTCAGGAATCACACACAGCTCACGATTCACACACACAACTCACTATTCACACACAGCTCACGATTCGCACACACAGCTCACGATTCACACACACAGCTCAGGATTCACACACACAACTCACTATTCACACACACAGAGCATGATTCACAGAAACCCAGCTCACGATTCACACACAGCTCACGATTCACACACACAACTCAAAATTCACACACACAGCTCATTATTCACACACACAGCTCATGATTCAAACACACAGCTCACGATTCACACACACAGATCACGATTCACACACACAGCTCACGATTTACACACACAGCTCACTATTCACACACTCAGCTCACGATTCACACACACAGCTCATGATTCAAACACGCAGCTCTTGATTCACACACACCATTCACGATTCACACACACAGTTCACGATTCACACACACAGCTCACGATTCACACACACAGCTCACGATTCACACACACAGCTCACGATTCACACACAGCTCACGATTCACACACAGCTCACGATTCACACACACAGCTCACGATTCACACACACAGCTCACGATTCACACACACAGCTCATGTTTCACACACTCAGCTCACGATTCACACACAGATCACGATTCACACACACAGCTCACGATTCACACACACAGCTCATGTTTCACACACACAGATCACGATTCACACACACCTAGCTCACGATTCACACACACAGCTCACGAATCACACACACAGCTCACGATTCACACACAGCTCACGATTCACACACACAGCTCACAATTCACACACACAGCTCACGATTCACACACAGCTCAGGATTCATACGCACAGCTCAGGATTCACACACACAACTCACGATTCACACACACAGAGCACAATTCACACAAACCCAGCTCACGATTCAAACACACAGCTCACGATTCACACACACAACTCACTATTCACACACACAGATCACGATTCAAACACGCAGCTCACGATTCACACACACAGCACACGATTCACACACACAGATCACGATTCACACACACAGCTCACGATTCACACACAGCTCAGGATTCAGAAGCACAGCTCAGGATTCACACACACAACTCACGATTCACACACACAGAGCACAATTCACACAAACCAAGCTCACGATTCACACACACAGCTCACGATTCACACACACAACTCACTATTCACACACACAGATCACGATTCAAACACGCAGCTCACGATTCACACACACAGCACACGATTCACATACACAGATCACGATTCACACACACAGCTCACGATTCACACAAACAACTCACTATTGACACACACAGCTCATGATTCACACACACAACTCACGATTCACACACACAGCTCACGATTCACACACACAACTCACTATACACACACACAGCTCATAATTTACACACACAGCTCAAGATTCACACACACCCAGCTCACAATTCACACCCAGCTCACGATTCACACACACAGCTCACGATTCACACACACAGCTCACGATTCACACACACAGCTCACGATCCAATAACACACACACAGCTCACGATTCACACACGCAGCTCACGATTCACACACACAACTCACTATTCACACAGCTCACGATTCACACACACAACTCACGATTCACACACACAGCTCAGAATTCACACACACAGTTCACGATTCACACACACAGCTCACGATTCACAAACACAGCTCACGATTCACACACACAACTCACGATTCACACACAGCTCACGATTCACACACACAACTCACGATTCACACACACAGCTCACGATTCAACACACAGCTCACGATTCACACACAGCTCACGATTCACACACACAGCTCATGATTCACACACTCAGCTCACGATTCACACACACAACTCACTATTCACACACACAGAGCACGATTCACACAAACCCAGCTCACGATTCACACACAGCTCACGATTCACACACACAGCTCACGATTCACACACAACTCACTATTCACACACACAGCTCACGATTCACACACAGCTCACGATTCACACACACAACTCACTATTCACACACACAGAGCACGATTCACAGAAACCCAGCTCACGATTCACACACAGCTCACGATTCACACACACAACTCACTATTCACACACACAGCTCACGATTCACACACACTGCTAATGATTCAAACACACAGCTCACGATTCACACACACAGATCACGATTCACACACACAGCTCACGATTCACACACACAACTCACTATTCACACACACAGCTCACAATTCACACACACAGCTCATGATTCACACACACCCAGCTCACAATTCACACCCAGCTCACGATTCACACACACAGCTCACGATTCACACACACAGCTCAGGAATCACACACAGCTCACGATTCACACACACAACTCACTATTCACACACAGCTCACGATTCGCACACACAGCTCACGATTCACACACACAGCTCAGGATTCACACACACAACTCACTATTCACACACACAGAGCATGATTCACAGAAACCCAGCTCACGATTCACACACAGCTCACGATTCACACACACAACTCAAAATTCACACACACAGCTCATTATTCACACACACAGCTCATGATTCAAACACACAGCTCACGATTCACACACACAGATCACGATTCACACACACAGCTCACGATTTACACACACAGCTCACTATTCACACACTCAGCTCACGATTCACACACACAGCTCATGATTCAAACACGCAGCTCTTGATTCACACACACCATTCACGATTCACACACACAGTTCACGATTCACACACACAGCTCACGATTCACACACACAGCTCACGATTCACACACACAGCTCACGATTCACACAGAAAGCTCACGATTCACACACAGCTCACGATTCACACACACAGCTCAGGATTCACACGCATAGTTCACGATTCACACACACAGCTCACGATTCACACACACAGCTCATGTTTCACACACTCAGCTCACGATTCACACACAGATCACGATTCACACACACAGCTCACGATTCACACACACAGCTCACGATTCACACACACAGCTCATGTTTCACACACACAGATCACGATTCACACACACCTAGCTCACGATTCACACACACAGCTCACGAATCACACACACAGCTCACGATTCACACACAGCTCACGATTCACACTCACAGCTCACAATTCACACACACAGCTCACGATTCACACACAGCTCAGGATTCATACGCACAGCTCAGGATTCACACACACAACTCACGATTCACACACACAGAGCACAATTCACACAAACCCAGCTCACGATTCAAACACACAGCTCACGATTCACACACACAACTCACTATTCACACACACAGATCACGATTCAAACACGCAGCTCACGATTCACACACACAGCACACGATTCACACACACAGATCACGATTCACACACACAGCTCACGATTCACACACAGCTCAGGATTCAGAAGCACAGCTCAGGATTCACACACACAACTCACGATTCACACACACAGAGCACAATTTACACAAACCAAGCTCACGATTCACACACACAGCTCACGATTCACACACACAACTCACTATTCACACACACAGATCACGATTCAAACACGCAGCTCACGATTCACACACACAGCACACGATTCACACACACAGATCACGATTCACACACACAGCTCACGATTCACACAAACAACTCACTATTGACACACACAGCTCATGATTCACACACACAATTCACGATTCACACACACAGCTCACGATTCACACACACAACTCACGATTCACACACAGCTCACGATTCACACACACAACTCACGATTCACACACACAGCTCACGATTCAACACACAGCTCACGATTCAACACACAGCTCACGATTCACACACAGCTCACTATTCACACACACAGCTCATAATTTACACACACAGCTCAAGATTCACACACACCCAGCTCACAATTCACACCCAGCTCACGATTCACACACACAGCTCACGATTCACACACACAGCTCACGATTCACACACACAGCTCACGATCCAATAACACACACACAGCTCACGATTCACACACGCAGCTCACGATTCACACACACAACTCACTATTCACACAGCTCACGATTCACACACACAACTCACGATTCACACACACAGCTCAGAATTCACACACACAGTCACGATTCACACACACAGCTCACGATTCACAACACAGCTCACGATTCACACACACAACTCACGATTCACACACCAGCTCACGATTCAAACACACAGATCACGATTCAACACATCTCAGCGATTCATCACACACAGCTCACGATTCACACACACAGCTCACGATTCACACACTACTCACGATTCACACACACCAGCTCACGATTCACACACAGCTCACCAGCGATTCACACACACAACTCACTATTCACACACACTGAGCACGATTCACAGAAAACCCAGCTGCACGATTCACACACAGCGCCCCACGATTCACACACACAACTCACTATTCACACACACAGCTCACGATTCACACACACTGCTAATGATTCAAACACACAGCTCACGATTCACACACACAGATCACGATTCACACACACAGCTCACGATTCACACACACAACTCACTATTCACACACACAGCTCACAATTCACACACACAGCTCATGATTCACACACACCCAGCTCACAATTCACACCCAGCTCACGATTCACACACACAGCTCACGATTCACACACACAGCTCAGGAATCACACACAGCTCACGATTCACACACACAACTCACTATTCACACACAGCTCACGATTCGCACACACAGCTCACGATTCACACACACAGCTCAGGATTCACACACAGAACTCACTATTCACACACACAGAGCATGATTCACAGAAACCCAGCTCACGATTCACACACAGCTCACGATTCACACACACAACTCAAAATTCACACACACAGCTCATTATTCACACACACAGCTCATGATTCAAACACACAGCTCACGATTCACACACACAGATCACGATTCACACACACAGCTCACGATTTACACACACAGCTCACTATTCACACACTCAGCTCACGATTCACACACACAGATCATGATTCAAACACGCAGCTCTTGATTCACACACACCATTCACGATTCACACACACAGTTCACGATTCACACACACAGCTCACGATTCACACACACAGCTCACGATTCACACACACAGCTCACGATTCACACAGAAAGCTCACGATTCACACACAGCTCACGATTCACACACACAGCTCAGGATTCACACGCATAGTTCACGATTCACACACACAGCTCACGATTCACACACACAGCTCATGTTTCACACACTCAGCTCACGATTCACACACAGATCACGATTAACACACACAGCTCACGATTCACACACACAGCTCACGATTCACACACACCTAGCTCACGATTCACACACAGCTCACGATTCACACACACAGCTCACAATTCACACACACAGCTCACGATTCACACACAGCTCAGGATTCATACGCACAGCTCAGGATTCACACACACAACTCACGATTCACACACACAGAGCACAATTCACACAAACCCAGCTCACGATTCAAACACACAGCTCACGATTCACACACACAACTCACTATTCACACACACAGATCACGATTCAAACACGCAGCTCACGATTCACACACACAGCACACGATTCACACACACAGATCACGATTCACACACACAGCTCACGATTCACACACACAACTCACTATTGACACACACAGCTCATGATTGACACACACAACTCACGATTCACACACACAGCTCACGATTCACACACACAACTCACTATTCACACACACAGCTCACAATCCAATAACACACACAGCTCACGATTCACACACACAGCTCATGATTCACACACAGCTCACGATTCACACACACAGCTCACGATTCACACACTCAGCTCACGATTCACACGCAGCTCACTATTCACACACACAGCTCACGATTCACACACCGCTCACTATTCACACACACAGCTCACGATTCACACACACAACTCACTATTCACACACACAGAGCATGATTCACACAAACCCAGCTCACGATTCACACACAGCTCACGATTCACACACACAGCTCACGATTCACACACAACTCACTATTCACACACACAGCTCACGATTCACACACAGCTCACGATTCACACACAGCTCACGATTCACACACATCAGCTCACTATTCACACACACAGAGCACGATTCACAGAAACACAGCTCACGATTCATACAGAGCTCACGATTCACACACACAACTCACTATTCACACACACAGCTCACGATTCACAAACACAGCTAATGATTCAAACACACAGCTCACGATTCACACACACAGATCACGATTCACACACACAGCTCACGATTCACACACACAACTCACTATTCACACACACAGCTCACAATTCACACACACAGCTCATGATTCACACACACCCAGCTCACAATTCACACCCAGCTCACGATTCACACACACAGCTCACGATTCACACACAGCTCTGGATTCACACACACAGCTCACGATTCACACACACAGCACTATATACACACACACAGCTCACGATTCACACACACAGCTCACAATTCACACACAGCTCAGATTCACACACACAGCTCACGATTCACACACAGCTCACGATTCACACACACAGCTCAGGATTCACACACAGCTCACGATTCACACACACAACTCACTATTCACACACAGCTCACGATTCACACACACAGCTCAGGATTCACACACACAACTCACTATTCACACACACAGAGCACGATTCACAGAAACCCAGCTCACGATTCACAAACAGCTCACGATTCACACACACAACTCACTATTCACACACACAGCTCACGATTCACACACACAGCTCATGATTCAAACACACAGCTCACGATTCACACACACAGATCACGATTCACACACACAGCTCACGATTTACACACACAACTCACTATTCACACACAGCTCACGATTCACACACACAGCTCATGATTCAAACATGCAGCTCACGATTCACACACACAGTTCACGATTCACACACACAGTTCACGATTCAAACACACAGCTCACGATTCATACACCCAGCTCATGATTCACACACACAGCTCACGATTCACACACACCCAGCTCACGATTCACACACACAGCTCACGATTCACACACAGCTCACGATTCACACACACAGCTCAGGATTCACACGCATAGTTCACGATTCACACACACAGCTCACGATTCACACACACAGCTCATGTTTCACACACACAGCTCACGATTCACACACAGATCACGATTCACACACACAGCTCACGATTCACACACACAGCTCACGATTCACACACACAGCTCATGTTTCACACACACAGATCACGATTCACACACACCTAGCTCACGATTCACACACAGCTCACGATTCACACGCACAGCTCAGGATTCACACACACATCTCACTATTCACACACACAGAGCACAATTCACACAAACCCAGCTCACGATTCACATACACAGCCCACGATTCACACACACAGCTCACGATCCAATAACACACACACAGCTCACGATTCACACACGCAGCTCACGATTCACACACACAACTCACTATTCACACAGCTCACGATTCACACACACAACTCACGATTCACACACACAGCTCAGAATTCACACACACAGTTCACGATTCACACACACAGCTCACGATTCACAAACACAGCTCACGATTCACACACACAACTCACGATTCACACACAGCTCACGATTCACACACACAACTCACGATTCACACACACAGCTCACGATTCAACACACAGCTCACGATTCACACACAGCTCACGATTCACACACACAGCTCATGATTCACACACTCAGCTCACGATTCACACACACAACTCACTATTCACACACACAGAGCACGATTCACACAAACCCAGCTCACGATTCACACACAGCTCACGATTCACACACACAGCTCACGATTCACACACAACTCACTATTCACACACACAGCTCACGATTCACACACAGCTCACGATTCACACACACAACTCACTATTCACACACACAGAGCACGATTCACAGAAACCCAGCTCACGATTCACACACAGCTCACGATTCACACACACAACTCACTATTCACACACACAGCTCACGATTCACACACACTGCTAATGATTCAAACACACAGCTCACGATTCACACACACAGATCACGATTCACACACACAGCTCACGATTCACACACACAACTCACTATTCACACACACAGCTCACAATTCACACACACAGCTCATGATTCACACACACCCAGCTCACAATTCACACCCAGCTCACGATTCACACACACAGCTCACGATTCACACACACAGCTCAGGAATCACACACAGCTCACGATTCACACACACAACTCACTATTCACACACAGCTCACGATTCACACACACAGCTCACGATTCACACACACAGCTCAGGATTCACACACACAACTCACTATTCACACACACAGAGCATGATTCACAGAAACCCAGCTCACGATTCACACACAGCTCACGATTCACACACACAACTCAAAATTCACACACACAGCTCATTATTCACACACACAGCTCATGATTCAAACACACAGCTCACGATTCACACACACAGATCACGATTCACACACACAGCTCACGATTTACACACACAGCTCACTATTCACACACTCAGCTCACGATTCACACACACAGCTCATGATTCAAACACGCAGCTCTTGATTCACACACACCATTCACGATTCACACACACAGTTCACGATTCACACACACAGCTCACGATTCACACACACAGCTCACGATTCACACAGAAAGCTCACGATTCACACACAGCTCACGATTCACACACACAGCTCAGGATTCACACGCATAGTTCACGATTCACACACACAGCTCACGATTCACACACACAGCTCATGTTTCACACACTCAGCTCACGATTCACACACAGATCACGATTCACACACACAGCTCACGATTCACACACACAGCTCATGTTTCACACACACAGATCACGATTCACACACACCTAGCTCACGATTCACACACACAGCTCACGAATCACACACACAGCTCACGATTCACACACAGCTCACGATTCACACACACAGCTCACAATTCACACACACAGCTCACGATTCACACACAGCTCAGGATTCATACGCACAGCTCAGGATTCACACACACAACTCACGATTCACACACACAGAGCACAATTCACACAAACCCAGCTCACGATTCAAACACACAGCTCACGATTCACACACACAACTCACTATTCACACACACAGATCACGATTCAAACACGCAGCTCACGATTCACACACACAGCACACGATTCACACACACAGATCACGATTCACACACACAGCTCACGATTCACACACAGCTCAGGATTCAGAAGCACAGCTCAGGATTCACACACACAACTCACGATTCACACACACAGAGCACAATTCACACAAACCAAGCTCACGATTCACACACACAGCTCACGATTCACACACACAACTCACTATTCACACACACAGATCACGATTCAAACACGCAGCTCACGATTCACACACACAGCACACGATTCACATACACAGATCACGATTCACACACACAGCTCACGATTCACACAAACAACTCACTATTGACACACACAGCTCATGATTCACACACACAACTCACGATTCACACACACAGCTCACGATTCACACACACAACTCACTATACACACACACAGCTCATAATTTACACACACAGCTCAAGATTCACACACACCCAGCTCACAATTCACACCCAGCTCACGATTCACACACACAGCTCACGATTCACACACACAGCTCACGATTCACACACACAGCTCACGATCCAATAACACACACACAGCTCACGATTCACACACGCAGCTCACGATTCACACACACAACTCACTATTCACACAGCTCACGATTCACACACACAACTCACGATTCACACACACAGCTCAGAATTCACACACACAGTTCACGATTCACACACACAGCTCACGATTCACAAACACAGCTCACGATTCACACACACAACTCACGATTCACACACAGCTCACGATTCACACACACAACTCACGATTCACACACACAGCTCACGATTCAACACACAGCTCACGATTCACACACAGCTCACGATTCACACACACAGCTCATGATTCACACACTCAGCTCACGATTCACACACACAACTCACTATTCACACACACAGAGCACGATTCACACAAACCCAGCTCACGATTCACACACAGCTCACGATTCACACACACAGCTCACGATTCACACACAACTCACTATTCACACACACAGCTCACGATTCACACACAGCTCACGATTCACACACACAACTCACTATTCACACACACAGAGCACGATTCACAGAAACCCAGCTCACGATTCACACACAGCTCACGATTCACACACACAACTCACTATTCACACACACAGCTCACGATTCACACACACTGCTAATGATTCAAACACACAGCTCACGATTCACACACACAGATCACGATT
This sequence comes from Squalus acanthias, assembly GCA_030390025.1. Taxonomy (NCBI): domain Eukaryota; kingdom Metazoa; phylum Chordata; class Chondrichthyes; order Squaliformes; family Squalidae; genus Squalus; species Squalus acanthias. The sequence goes on along the minus strand of CM059446.1, from coordinate 28,125,087 downwards.
CACACACACAGCTCACGATTCACACACACAACTCACTATTCACACACACAGCTCACAATTCACACACACAGCTCATGATTCACACACACCCAGCTCACAATTCACACCCAGCTCACGATTCACACACACAGCTCACGATTCACACACACAGCTCAGGAATCACACACAGCTCACGATTCACACACACAACTCACTATTCACACACAGCTCACGATTCGCACACACAGCTCACGATTCACACACACAGCTCAGGATTCACACACACAACTCACTATTCACACACACAGAGCATGATTCACAGAAACCCAGCTCACGATTCACACACAGCTCACGATTCACACACACAACTCAAAATTCACACACACAGCTCATTATTCACACACACAGCTCATGATTCAAACACACAGCTCACGATTCACACACACAGATCACGATTCACACACACAGCTCACGATTTACACACACAGCTCACTATTCACACACTCAGCTCACGATTCACACACACAGCTCATGATTCAAACACGCAGCTCTTGATTCACACACACCATTCACGATTCACACACACAGTTCACGATTCACACACACAGCTCACGATTCACACACACAGCTCACGATTCACACACACAGCTCACGATTCACACAGAAAGCTCACGATTCACACACAGCTCACGATTCACACACACAGCTCAGGATTCACACGCATAGTTCACGATTCACACACACAGCTCACGATTCACACACACAGCTCATGTTTCACACACTCAGCTCACGATTCACACACAGATCACGATTCACACACACAGCTCACGATTCACACACACAGCTCACGATTCACACACACAGCTCATGTTTCACACACACAGATCACGATTCACACACACCTAGCTCACGATTCACACACACAGCTCACGAATCACACACACAGCTCACGATTCACACACAGCTCACGATTCACACTCACAGCTCACAATTCACACACACAGCTCACGATTCACACACAGCTCAGGATTCATACGCACAGCTCAGGATTCACACACACAACTCACGATTCACACACACAGAGCACAATTCACACAAACCCAGCTCACGATTCAAACACACAGCTCACGATTCACACACACAACTCACTATTCACACACACAGATCACGATTCAAACACGCAGCTCACGATTCACACACACAGCACACGATTCACACACACAGATCACGATTCACACACACAGCTCACGATTCACACACAGCTCAGGATTCAGAAGCACAGCTCAGGATTCACACACACAACTCACGATTCACACAGACAGAGCACAATTTACACAAACCAAGCTCACGATTCACACACACAGCTCACGATTCACACACACAACTCACGATTCACACACAGCTCACGATTCACACACACAACTCACGATTCACACACACAGCTCACGATTCAACACACAGCTCACGATTCAACACACAGCTCACGATTCACACACAGCTCACTATTCACACACACAGCTCATAATTTACACACACAGCTCAAGATTCACACACACCCAGCTCACAATTCACACCCAGCTCACGATTCACACACACAGCTCACGATTCACACACACAGCTCACGATTCACACACACAGCTCACGATCCAATAACACACACACAGCTCACGATTCACACACGCAGCTCACGATTCACACACACAACTCACTATTCACACAGCTCACGATTCACACACACAACTCACGATTCACACACACAGCTCAGAATTCACACACACAGTTCACGATTCACACACACAGCTCACGATTCACAAACACAGCTCACGATTCACACACACAACTCACGATTCACACACAGCTCACGATTCACACACACAACTCACGATTCACACACACAGCTCACGATTCAACACACAGCTCACGATTCACACACAGCTCACGATTCACACACACAGCTCATGATTCACACACTCAGCTCACGATTCACACACACAACTCACTATTCACACACACAGAGCACGATTCACACAAACCCAGCTCACGATTCACACACAGCTCACGATTCACACACACAGCTCACGATTCACACACAACTCACTATTCACACACACAGCTCACGATTCACACACAGCTCACGATTCACACACACAACTCACTATTCACACACACAGAGCACGATTCACAGAAACCCAGCTCACGATTCACACACAGCTCACGATTCACACACACAACTCACTATTCACACACACAGCTCACGATTCACACACACTGCTAATGATTCAAACACACAGCTCACGATTCACACACACAGATCACGATTCACACACACAGCTCACGATTCACACACACAACTCACTATTCACACACACAGCTCACAATTCACACACACAGCTCATGATTCACACACACCCAGCTCACAATTCACACCCAGCTCACGATTCACACACACAGCTCACGATTCACACACACAGCTCAGGAATCACACACAGCTCACGATTCACACACACAACTCACTATTCACACACAGCTCACGATTCGCACACACAGCTCACGATTCACACACACAGCTCAGGATTCACACACAGAACTCACTATTCACACACACAGGGGCAACACGGTGGCATAGTGGTTAGCACTGGTGCCTCACAGCGCCAGAGACCCGGGTTCGAATCTGACCTCGGGTGACTGTCTGTGTGGAGTTTGCACATTCTCCCCGTGTCTGCGTGGGTTTCCTCCGGGTGCTCCGGTTTCCTCCCACAGTCCAAAAATGTGTGGGTTAGGTTGATTTGGCTATGATAAATTGACCCTTAGTGTTAGGGGGGATTAAATATGTGGGGTTATGGGGATAGGATGGGATATGTTAGGGGGAATTAAATACGTGGGGTTACGGGGGTAGGGTGGGATATGTGTACTGTGGGGATTAAAGCAGGGACAGGGTACTGGATTTGGATGATCAGCCATGATCGTATTGAATGGCGGAGCAGGCTCGACGGGCCGAATGGCCTACTCCTGCTCCTAGATTCTATGTTTCTATGTTTCTATGTTTCTATGATTCACAGAAACCCAGCTCACGATTCACACACAGCTCACGATTCACACACACAACTCAAAATTCACACACACAGCTCATTATTCACACACACAGCTCATGATTCAAACACACAGCTCACGATTCACACACACAGATCACGATTCACACACACAGCTCACGATTTACACACACAGCTCACTATTCACACACTCAGCTCACGATTCACACACACAGATCATGATTCAAACACGCAGCTCTTGATTCACACACACCATTCACGATTCACACACACAGCTCACGATTCACACACACAGCTCACGATTCACACACACAGCTCACGATTCACACAGAAAGCTCACGATTCACACACAGCTCACGATTCACACACACAGCTCAGGATTCACACGCATAGTTCACGATTCACACACACAGATCACGATTAACACACACAGCTCACGATTCACACACACAGCTCACGATTCACACACACCTAGCTCACGATTCACACACAGCTCACGATTCACACACACAGCTCACAATTCACACACACAGCTCACGATTCACACACAGCTCAGGATTCATACGCACAGCTCAGGATTCACACACACAACTCACGATTCACACACACAGAGCACAATTCACACAAACCCAGCTCACGATTCAAACACACAGCTCACGATTCACACACACAACTCACTATTCACACACACAGATCACGATTCAAACACGCAGCTCACGATTCACACACACAGCACACGATTCACACACACAGATCACGATTCACACACACAGCTCACGATTCACACACACAACTCACTATTGACACACACAGCTCATGATTCACACACACAACTCACGATTCACACACACAGCTCACGATTCACACACACAACTCACTATTCACACACACAGCTCACAATCCAATAACACACACAGCTCACGATTCACACACACAGCTCATGATTCACACACAGCTCACGATTCACACACACAGCTCACGATTCACACACTCAGCTCACGATTCACACGCAGCTCACTATTCACACACACAGCTCACGATTCACACACCGCTCACTATTCACACACACAGCTCACGATTCACACACACAACTCACTATTCACACACACAGAGCATGATTCACACAAACCCAGCTCACGATTCACACACAGCTCACGATTCACACACACAGCTCACGATTCACACACAACTCACTATTCACACACACAGCTCACGATTCACACACAGCTCACGATTCACACACAGCTCACGATTCACACACATCAGCTCACTATTCACACACACAGAGCACGATTCACAGAAACACAGCTCACGATTCATACAGAGCTCACGATTCACACACACAACTCACTATTCACACACACAGCTCACGATTCACAAACACAGCTAATGATTCAAACACACAGCTCACGATTCACACACACAGATCACGATTCACACACACAGCTCACGATTCACACACACAACTCACTATTCACACACACAGCTCACAATTCACACACACAGCTCATGATTCACACACACCCAGCTCACAATTCACACCCAGCTCACGATTCACACACACAGCTCACGATTCACACACAGCTCTGGATTCACACACACAGCTCACGATTCACACACACAGCACTATATACACACACACAGCTCACGATTCACACACACAGCTCACAATTCACACACAGCTCAGATTCACACACACAGCTCACGATTCACACACAGCTCACGATTCACACACACAGCTCAGGATTCACACACAGCTCACGATTCACACACACAACTCACTATTCACACACAGCTCACGATTCACACACACAGCTCAGGATTCACACACACAACTCACTATTCACACACACAGAGCACGATTCACAGAAACCCAGCTCACGATTCACAAACAGCTCACGATTCACACACACAACTCACTATTCACACACACAGCTCACGATTCACACACACAGCTCATGATTCAAACACACAGCTCACGATTCACACACACAGATCACGATTCACACACACAGCTCACGATTTACACACACAACTCACTATTCACACACAGCTCACGATTCACACACACAGCTCATGATTCAAACATGCAGCTCACGATTCACACACACAGTTCACGATTCACACACACAGTTCACGATTCAAACACACAGCTCACGATTCATACACCCAGCTCATGATTCACACACACAGCTCACGATTCACACACACCCAGCTCACGATTCACACACACAGCTCACGATTCACACACAGCTCACGATTCACACACACAGCTCAGGATTCACACGCATAGTTCACGATTCACACACACAGCTCACGATTCACACACACAGCTCATGTTTCACACACACAGCTCACGATTCACACACAGATCACGATTCACACACACAGCTCACGATTCACACACACAGCTCACGATTCACACACACAGCTCATGTTTCACACACACAGATCACGATTCACACACACCGAGCTCACGATTCACACACAGCTCACGATTCACACGCACAGCTCAGGATTCACACACACATCTCACTATTCACACACACAGAGCACAATTCACACAAACCCAGCTCACGATTCACATACACAGCCCACGATTCACACACACAGCTCACGATCCAATAACACACACACAGCTCACGATTCACACACGCAGCTCACGATTCACACACACAACTCACTATTCACACAGCTCACGATTCACACACACAACTCACGATTCACACACACAGCTCAGAATTCACACACACAGTTCACGATTCACACACACAGCTCACGATTCACAAACACAGCTCACGATTCACACACACAACTCACGATTCACACACAGCTCACGATTCACACACACAACTCACGATTCACACACACAGCTCACGATTCAACACACAGCTCACGATTCACACACAGCTCACGATTCACACACACAGCTCATGATTCACACACTCAGCTCACGATTCACACACACAACTCACTATTCACACACACAGAGCACGATTCACACAAACCCAGCTCACGATTCACACACAGCTCACGATTCACACACACAGCTCACGATTCACACACAACTCACTATTCACACACACAGCTCACGATTCACACACAGCTCACGATTCACACACACAACTCACTATTCACACACACAGAGCACGATTCACAGAAACCCAGCTCACGATTCACACACAGCTCACGATTCACACACACAACTCACTATTCACACACACAGCTCACGATTCACACACACTGCTAATGATTCAAACACACAGCTCACGATTCACACACACAGATCACGATTCACACACACAGCTCACGATTCACACACACAACTCACTATTCACACACACAGCTCACAATTCACACACACAGCTCATGATTCACACACACCCAGCTCACAATTCACACCCAGCTCACGATTCACACACACAGCTCACGATTCACACACACAGCTCAGGAATCACACACAGCTCACGATTCACACACACAACTCACTATTCACACACAGCTCACGATTCACACACACAGCTCACGATTCACACACACAGCTCAGGATTCACACACACAACTCACTATTCACACACACAGAGCATGATTCACAGAAACCCAGCTCACGATTCACACACAGCTCACGATTCACACACACAACTCAAAATTCACACACACAGCTCATTATTCACACACACAGCTCATGATTCAAACACACAGCTCACGATTCACACACACAGATCACGATTCACACACACAGCTCACGATTTACACACACAGCTCACTATTCACACACTCAGCTCACGATTCACACACACAGCTCATGATTCAAACACGCAGCTCTTGATTCACACACACCATTCACGATTCACACACACAGTTCACGATTCACACACACAGCTCACGATTCACACACACAGCTCACGATTCACACAGAAAGCTCACGATTCACACACAGCTCACGATTCACACACACAGCTCAGGATTCACACGCATAGTTCACGATTCACACACACAGCTCACGATTCACACACACAGCTCATGTTTCACACACTCAGCTCACGATTCACACACAGATCACGATTCACACACACAGCTCACGATTCACACACACAGCTCATGTTTCACACACACAGATCACGATTCACACACACCTAGCTCACGATTCACACACACAGCTCACGAATCACACACACAGCTCACGATTCACACACAGCTCACGATTCACACACACAGCTCACAATTCACACACACAGCTCACGATTCACACACAGCTCAGGATTCATACGCACAGCTCAGGATTCACACACACAACTCACGATTCACACACACAGAGCACAATTCACACAAACCCAGCTCACGATTCAAACACACAGCTCACGATTCACACACACAACTCACTATTCACACACACAGATCACGATTCAAACACGCAGCTCACGATTCACACACACAGCACACGATTCACACACACAGATCACGATTCACACACACAGCTCACGATTCACACACAGCTCAGGATTCAGAAGCACAGCTCAGGATTCACACACACAACTCACGATTCACACACACAGAGCACAATTCACACAAACCAAGCTCACGATTCACACACACAGCTCACGATTCACACACACAACTCACTATTCACACACACAGATCACGATTCAAACACGCAGCTCACGATTCACACACACAGCACACGATTCACATACACAGATCACGATTCACACACACAGCTCACGATTCACACAAACAACTCACTATTGACACACACAGCTCATGATTCACACACACAACTCACGATTCACACACACAGCTCACGATTCACACACACAACTCACTATACACACACACAGCTCATAATTTACACACACAGCTCAAGATTCACACACACCCAGCTCACAATTCACACCCAGCTCACGATTCACACACACAGCTCACGATTCACACACACAGCTCACGATTCACACACACAGCTCACGATCCAATAACACACACACAGCTCACGATTCACACACGCAGCTCACGATTCACACACACAACTCACTATTCACACAGCTCACGATTCACACACACAACTCACGATTCACACACACAGCTCAGAATTCACACACACAGTTCACGATTCACACACACAGCTCACGATTCACAAACACAGCTCACGATTCACACACACAACTCACGATTCACACACAGCTCACGATTCACACACACAACTCACGATTCACACACACAGCTCACGATTCAACACACAGCTCACGATTCACACACAGCTCACGATTCACACACACAGCTCATGATTCACACACTCAGCTCACGATTCACACACACAACTCACTATTCACACACACAGAGCACGATTCACACAAACCCAGCTCACGATTCACACACAGCTCACGATTCACACACACAGCTCACGATTCACACACAACTCACTATTCACACACACAGCTCACGATTCACACACAGCTCACGATTCACACACACAACTCACTATTCACACACACAGAGCACGATTCACAGAAACCCAGCTCACGATTCACACACAGCTCACGATTCACACACACAACTCACTATTCACACACACAGCTCACGATTCACACACACTGCTAATGATTCAAACACACAGCTCACGATTCACACACACAGATCACGATTCACACACACAGCTCACGATTCACACACACAACTCACTATTCACACACACAGCTCACAATTCACACACACAGCTCATGATTCACACACACCCAGCTCACAATTCACACCCAGCTCACGATTCACACACACAGCTCACGATTCACACACACAGCTCAGGAATCACACACAGCTCACGATTCACACACACAACTCACTATTCACACACAGCTCACGATTCGCACACACAGCTCACGATTCACACACACAGCTCAGGATTCACACACACAACTCACTATTCACACACACAGAGCATGATTCACAGAAACCCAGCTCACGATTCACACACAGCTCACGATTCACACACACAACTCAAAATTCACACACACAGCTCATTATTCACACACACAGCTCATGATTCAAACACACAGCTCACGATTCACACACACAGATCACGATTCACACACACAGCTCACGATTTACACACACAGCTCACTATTCACACACTCAGCTCACGATTCACACACACAGCTCATGATTCAAACACGCAGCTCTTGATTCACACACACCATTCACGATTCACACACACAGTTCACGATTCACACACACAGCTCACGATTCACACACACAGCTCACGATTCACACACACAGCTCACGATTCACACAGAAAGCTCACGATTCACACACAGCTCACGATTCACAAACACAGCTCAGGATTCACACGCATAGTTCACAATTCACACACACAGCTCACGATTCACACACACAGCTCATGTTTCACACACTCAGCTCACGATTCACACACAGATCACGATTAACACACACAGCTCACGATTCACACACACAGCTCACGATTCACACACACAGCTCATGTTTCACACACACAGATCACGATTCACACACACCTAGCTCACGATTCACACACACAGCTCACGAATCACACACACAGCTCACGATTCACACACAGCTCACGATTCACACACACAGCTCACAATTCACACACACAGCTCACGATTCACACACAGCTCAGGATTCATACGCACAGCTCAGGATTCACACACACAACTCACGATTCACACACACAGAGCACAATTCACACAAACCCAGCTCACGATTCAAACACACAGCTCACGATTCACACACACAACTCACTATTCACACACACAGATCACGATTCAAACACGCAGCTCACGATTCACACACACAGCACACGATTCACACACACAGATCACGATTCACACACACAACTCACTATTGACACACACAGCTCATGATTGACACACACAACTCACGATTCACACACACAGCTCACGATTCACACACACAACTCACTATTCACACACACAGCTCACAATCCAATAACACACACAGCTCACGATTCACACACACAGCTCATGATTCACACACAGCTCACGATTCACACACACAGCTCACGATTCACACACTCAGCTCACGATTCACACGCAGCTCACTATTCACACACACAGCTCACGATTCACACACCGCTCACTATTCACACACACAGCTCACGATTCACACACACAGCTCACGATTCACACACACAACTCACTATTCACACACACAGAGCATGATTCACACAAACCCAGCTCACGATTCACACACAGCTCACGATTCACACACACAGCTCACGATTCACACACAACTCACTATTCACACACACAGCTCACGATTCACACACAGCTCACGATTCACACACAGCTCACGATTCACACACATCAGCTCACTATTCACACACACAGAGCACGATTCACAGAAACACAGCTCACGATTCATACACAGCTCACGATTCACACACACAACTCACTATTCACACACACAGCTCACGATTCACAAACACAGCTAATGATTCAAACACACAGCTCACGATTCACACACACAGATCACGATTCACACACACAGCTCACGATTCACACACACAACTCACTATTCACACACACAGCTCACAATTCACACACACAGCTCATGATTCACACACACCCAGCTCACAATTCACACCCAGCTCACGATTCACACACACAGCTCACGATTCACACACAGCTCTGGATTCACACACACAGCTCACGATTCACACACACAGCACTATATACACACACACAGCTCACGATTCACACACACAGCTCACGATTCACACACAGCTCAGATTCACACACACAGCTCACGATTCACACACAGCTCACGATTCACACACACAGCTCAGGATTCACACACAGCTCACGATTCACACACACAACTCACTATTCACACACAGCTCACGATTCACACACACAGCTCAGGATTCACACACACAACTCACTATTCACACACACAGAGCACGATTCACAGAAACCCAGCTCACGATTCACAAACAGCTCACGATTCACACACACAACTCACTATTCACACACACAGCTCACGATTCACACACACAGCTCATGATTCAAACACACAGCTCACGATTCACACACACAGATCACGATTCACACACACAGCTCACGATTTACACACACAACTCACTATTCACACACAGCTCACGATTCACACACACAGCTCATGATTCAAACATGCAGCTCACGATTCACACACACAGTTCACGATTCACACACACAGTTCACGATTCAAACACACAGCTCACGATTCATACACCCAGCTCATGATTCACACACACAGCTCACGATTCACACACACCCAGCTCACGATTCACACACACAGCTCACGATTCACACACAGCTCACGATTCACACACACAGCTCAGGATTCACACGCATAGTTCACGATTCACACACACAGCTCACGATTCACACACACAGCTCATGTTTCACACACACAGCTCACGATTCACACACAGATCACGATTCACACACACAGCTCACGATTCACACACACAGCTCATGTTTCACACACACAGATCACGATTCACACACACCTAGCTCACGATTCACACACAGCTCACGATTCACACGCACAGCTCAGGATTCACACACACATCTCACTATTCACACACACAGAGCACAATTCACACAAACCCAGCTCACGATTCACATACACAGCCCACGATTCACACACACAACTCACTATTCACACACACAGATCACGATTCAAACACGCAGCTCACGATTCACACACGCAGCTCACGATTCACACACACAACTCACGATTCACACACACAGCTCACAATTCACACAGACAACTCACTATTCACACACACAGCTCACAATCCAATAACACACACAGCTCACGATTCACACACAAAGCTCATGATTCACACACAGCTCACGATTCACACACACAGCTCACGATTCACACGCACAGCTCACGATTCACACGCAGCTCACTATTCACACACACCACTCACTATTCACACACCGCTCACTATTCACACACAGCTCACTATTCACACACACACAGCTCACGACTCACACACACAGATTACGATTCACACACACAGCTCACGATTCACACACAGCTCATGATTCACACACACAGCTCACGATTCACACACACCCAGCTCATGATTCAAACACGCAGCTCACGATTCACACAGACAGATCACGATTCACACACACAGATCACGATTTACACACACAACTCACTATTCACACACACAGCTCACGATTCACACGCAGCTCACGATTCACACACAACTCACTATTCACTCACACAGCTCACGATTCACACACACAGCTCATGATTCAAACACACAGCTCACGATTCACACACACAACTCACGATTCACACACACAGCTCACGATTTACACACACAGCTCACTATTCACACACTCAGCTCACGATTCACACACACAGCTCATGATTCAAACACGCAGCTCATGATTCACACACACAGTTCACGATTCACACACACAGTTCACGATCCACACACACAGCTCACGATTCACACACACAGCTCACGATTCACACAGAAAGCTCACGATTCACACACACAGCTCACGTTTCACACACAGCTCACGATTCACCCACACAGCTCAGGATTCACACGCATTGTTCACGATTCACACACACAGCTCACGATTCACACACACAGCTCATGTTTCACACACACAGCTCATGTTTCACACACACAGATCACGATTCACACACACCTAGCTCACGATTCACACACACAGCTCCCGAATCACACACACAGCTCACGAATCAAACACACAGCTCACGATTCACACACAGCTCACGATTCACACACACAGCTCACAATTCACACACACAGCTCACGATTCACACGCAGCTCACGATTCACACGCACAGCTCAGGATTCACACACACAACTCACTATTCACACACATAGAGCACGATTCACACACACAGCTCATGATTCACACAAACAACTCACTATTGACACACACAGCTCACGATTCACACACACAACTCACGATTCACACACACAGCTCACGATTCACACACACAACTCACTATTCACACACACAGCTCACAATCCAATAACACACACAGCTCACGATTCACACACACAGCTCATGATTCACACACAGCTCACGATTAACACACACAGCTCACGATTCACACATTCAGCTCACGATTCACACGCAGCTCACTATTCACACACACAACTCACGATTCACACGCCGCTCACTATTCACACACACTGCTCAGGATTCACACGCATAGTTCACGATTTACACACACAGCTCACGATTCACACACACAGCTCATGTTTCACACACACAGCTCACGATTCACACACAGATGACGATTCATGCACACAGCTCACGATGCACACACACAGCTCACGATTCACACACACAGCTCATGTTTCACACACACAGATAACGATTCACACACACCAAGCTCACAATTCACACACACAGCTCACGAATCACACACACAGCTCACGAATCACACACACAGCTCACGATTCACACACAGCTCACGATTCACACACACAGCTCACAATTCACACACAGCTCACGATTCACACACAGCTTACGATTCACACGCATTGCTCAGGATTCACACACACAACTCACTATTCACACACACAGAGCACAATTCACACAAACCCAGCTCACGATTCACACACACAGCTCACGATTCACACACACAACTCACTACTCACACACACAGCTCTCGATTCACACACACAGCTCATGATTCACACACAGCTCACAATTCACACACACAGCTCACGATTCACACACTCAGCTCACGATTCACACGCAGCTCACTATTCACACACACAGCTCACGATTCACACACCGCTATCTATTCACACACACAGCTCAGGATTCACACGCATAGTTCACGATTCACACACACAGCTCACGATTCACACACACAGCTCATGTTTCACACACACAGCTCACGATTCACACACAGATGACGATTCACACACACAGCTCACGATTCACACACACAGCTCATGTTTCACACACACAGATCACGATTCACACACACCCAGCTCACGATTCACACACACCTAGCTCACGATTCACACACAAAGCTCACGAATCACACACACAGCTCACGATTCACACACAGCTCACGATTCACACACACAGCTCACAATTCACACACACAGCTCACGATTCACACACAGCTCACGATTCACACACACAGCTCACGATTCACACACACAGCACACGATTCACACACACAGATCACGATTCACACACACAGCTCACGATTCACACACACAACTCACTATTGACACACACAGCTCACGATTCACACACACAACTCACGTTTCACACACACAGCTCACGATTCACACACACAACTCATTATTCACACACACAGATCACAATCCAATAACACACACAGCTCACGATTCACACACACAGCTCATGATTCACACACAGCTCACGATTCACACACACAGCTCACGATTCACACACTCAGCTCACGATTCACACGCAGCTCACTATTCACACACACAGCTCACGATTCACACACCGCTCACTATTCACACACACAGCTCACGATTCACACACACAGCTCAAGATTCACACAAACCCAGCTCACGATTCACACACAGCTCACGATTCACACACACAGCTCACGATTCACACACAACTCACTATTCACACACACAGCTCACGATTCACACACAGCTCACAATTCACACACAGCTCACGATTCACACTCATCAGCTCAATATTCACACACACAGTGCACGATTCACAGAAACACAGCTCACGATTCACACACAGCTCATAATTCACACACACAACTCACTATTCACACACACAGCTCACGATTCACACACACAGCTAATGATTCAAACACACAGCTCACGATTCACACACACAGATCACGATTCACACACACAGCTCACGATTCACACACACCCAGCTCACAATTCACACCCAGCTCACGATTCACACACACAGCTCACGATTCACACACAGCTCTCGATTCACACACAGATCACGATTCACACACAACACACTATTCACACACACAGCTCACGATTCACACACACAGCTCACGATTCACACACAGCTCACGATTCACACACACAGCTAACGATTCACACACAGCTCACGATTCACACACACAGCTCACGATTCACACACAGCTCACGATTCACACACACAATTCACTATTCAGACACAGCTCACGATTCACACACACAGCTCACGATTCACACACACAGCTCAGAATTCACACACACAACTCACTATTCACACACACAGAGCACAATTCACACAAACCCAGCTCACGATTCACACACACAGCTCACGATTCACACACACAACTCACTATTCACACACACAGATCACGATTCAAGCACGCAGCTGACGATTCACACACACAGCACACGATTCACACACACAGATCATGATTCACACACACAGCTCACGATTCACACACACAACTCACTATTGACACACACAGCTCACAATCCAATAACACACACAGCTCACGATTCACACACACAGCTCATGATTCACACACAGCTCACGATTCACACACACAGCTCACGATTCACACACTCAGCTCAGGATTCACACGCAGCTCACTATTCACACACACAGCTCACGATTCACACACCGCTCACTATTCACACACACAGCTCACGATTCACACACACAGCTCACGATTCACGCACACAACTCACTATTCACACACAGAGCACGATTCACACAAACACAGCTCACGATATGCACACAGCTCACGATTCACACACACAGCTCACGATTCACACACAACTCACTATTCACACACACAACTCACGATTCACACACAGCTCACGATTCACACTCATCAGCTCAATATTCACACACACAGAGCACGATTCACGAAACACAGCTCACGATTCACACACAGCTCACGATTCACACACACAACTCACTATTCACACACACAGCTCACGATTCACACACACAGCTAATGATTCAAACACACAGCTCACGATTCACACACACAGATCACGATTCACACACACAGCTCACGATTCACACACACAACTCACTATTCACACACACAGCTCACAATTCACACACACAGCTCATGATTCACACACTCCCAGCTCACAATTCACACCCAGCTCACGATTCACACACACAGCTCACGATTCACACACAGCTCTGGATTCACACACACAGCTCACGAATCACACACAACACACTATTCACACACACAGCTCACGATTCACACACACAGCTCACGATTCACACACAGCTCACGATTCACACACACAGCTCACGATTCACACACAGCTCACGATTCACACACACAGCTCACGATTCACACACAGCTCACGATTCACACACACAACTCACTATTCACACACAGCTCACGATTCACACACACAGCTCACGATTCACACACACAGAGCACGATTCACAGAAACCCAGCTCACGATTCACAAACAGCTCACGATTCACACACACAGCTCATGATTCAAACACGCAGCTCACGATTCACACACACAGTTCACGATTCACACACACAGCTCACGATTCACACACACAGCTCACGATTCACACAGAAAGCTTACGATTCACACACACAGCTCACGATTCACACACAGCTCACGATTCACACACACAGCTCAGGATTCACACGCACAGTTCACGATTCACACCAACAGCTCACGATTCACACACACAGCTCATGTTTCACACAAACAGCTCACGATTCACACACAGATCACGATTCACACACACAGCTCACGATTCACACACACAGCTCACGATTCACACACACAGCTCATGTTTCACACACACAGATCACGATTCACACACACCTAGCTCACGATTCACACACAGCTCACGATTCACACACACAGCTCACAATTCACACACACAGCTCACGATTCACACACAGCTCACGATTCACACGCACAGCTCAGGATTCACACACACATCTCACTATTCACACACACAGAGCACAATTCACACAATCCCAGCTCACGATTCACACACACAGCTCACGATTCACACACACAACTCACTATTCACACACACAGATCACGATTCCAACACGCAGCTCACGATTCACACACACAGATCACGATTCACACACACAGCTCACGATTCACACACACAACTCACTATTCACACACACAGCTCACGATTCACACACACAACTCACTATTCACACACACAGCTCACAATCCAATAACACACACAGCTCACGATTCACACACAAAGCTCATGATTCAAACACTGCTCACGATTCACACACACAGTTCACGATTCACACACACAGCTCAGGATTCACACGCAGCTCACTATTCACACACACCGCTCACCATTCACACACCGCTCACTATTCACACACAGCTCACTATTCACACACACAGCTCACGATTCACACAGATTACGATTCACACACACAGCTCACGATTCACACACAGCTCATGATTCACTCACACAGCTCACGATTCACACACACCCAGCTCACGATTCACACACACAGCTCACGATTCACACACACAGCTCACGATTCACACACAGCTCATGATTCATACACACAGCTCACGATTCACACACACAGCTCATGATTCACACACAGCTCACGATTCACACACCCAGCTCATGATTCACACACCCAGCTCACGATTCACACACACCCATCTCACGATTCACACACACATCTCACGATTCACACACAGCTCACGATTCACACACAGCTCACGATTCACACACACAACTCACGATTCACACACACAGCTCACGATTCACACACACACCTCACGATTCACACACACACAGCTCACGATTCACACACACAGCTCACGATTTAAACACAGATCACGATTCACACACAGCTCACGATTCACACACACAGCTCACGATTCACACACACAGCTCACGATTCACACACACAGCTCACGATCCAATAACACACACACAGCTCACGATTCACACACGCAGCTCACGATTCACACACACAACTCACGATTCACACAGCTCATGATTCACACACACAACTCACGATTCACACACACAGCTCAGGATTCACACACACAGTTCACGATTCACACACACAGCTCACGATTCACACACACAGCTCACGATTCACCCACACAACTCACGATTCACACACACAGCTCACGATTCACACACACAACTCACTATTCACACACACAGCTCACGATCCAATAACACACACAGCTCACGATTCACACACACAGCTCACGATTCACACACAGCTCACGATTCAGACACACAGCTCACGATTCACACACTCAGCTCACGATTCACACGCAACTCACTATTCACACACACAGCTCACAATTCACACACCGCTCACGATTCACACACAGCTCACTATTCACACACACAGCTCACTATTCACACACACAGCTCACGATTCATACACACATATTACGATTCACACACACAGCTCACGATTCACACACAGCTCATGATTGTCTCACACGGCTCACGATTCACACACACCCAGCTCACGATTCACACACACAGCTCACAATTCACACACACAGCTCACAATTCACACACAGCTCATGATTCACACACACAGCTCACGTTTCACACACACCCAGCTCACGATTCATACACCCAGCTCATGATTCACACACACAGCTCACGATTCACACACACCCAGCTCACGATTCACACACACACCTCACGATTCACACACACCCAGCTCACGATTCACACACACAGCTCACGATTCACACACACCCAGCTCACGATTCACACACACAGATCACGATTCACACACACAGCTCAACATTCACACACACCCAGCTCAAGATTCACACACACAGATCACGATTCACACACACAGCTCACCATTCACACACAGCTCACCATTCACACACACAGCTCAGGATTCACACACACAGCTCACGATTCACACACACAGCTCACGATTCACACACACAGCTCACAATTCACACACACAGCTCACGATTCACACACAGCTCACGATTCACACACACAGCTCAGGATTCACACACACAGCTCACAATTCACACACACAACTCACGATTCACACACACAACTCAGGATTCACACACACAGTTCACGATTCACACACACAGCTCACGATTCACACACACAGCTCACGATTCACACACAGCTCACGATTCACACACACAACTCACGATTCACACACACAGCTCACGATTCACACACACAGCTCACGATTCACACACACACAGCTCACGATTCACACACACACAGCTCACGATTCACACACACAGCTCACGATTCACACACACACAGCTCACGATTCACACACACAGCTCACAATTCACACACACAACTCACGATTCACACACACAGCTCACGATTCACACACACAGCTCACGATTCACACACACACAGCTCACGATTCACACACACAGCTCACGATTTAAAAACAGATCACGATTCACACACAGCTCACGATTCACACACACAGCTCACGATTCACACACACAGCTCACGATTCACACGCAACTCACTATTCACACACACAGCTCACAATTCACACACCGCTCACGATTCACACACAGCTCACGCTTCACACACACAGCTCACGATTCACACACACAGCTCACGATTCACACACACACAGCTCACGATTCACACACAGCTCACGATTCACACACACAGCTCAGGATTCACACACACAGCTCAGGATTCACACACACAGCTCACGATTCACACACACAGCTCACAATTCACACACACAACTCACGATTCACACACACAACTCAGGATTCACACACACAGTTCACGATTCACACACACAGCTCACGATTCACACACACAGCTCACGATTCACACGCAGCTCACGATTCACACACACAACTCACGATTCACACACACAGCTCACGATTCACACACACAGCTCACGATTCACACACACAGCTCACAATTCACACACACCTAGCTCACGATTCACACACACAGCTCACGAATCACACACACAGCTCACGATTCACACACAGCTCACGATTCACACACACAGCTCACAATTCACACACACAGCTCACGATTCACACACACAGCTCACGATTCACACACACAGATCACGATTCACACACACAGCTCACGATTCACACACAAAACTCACTATTCACACACACAGCTCACGATTCACCCACACAACTCACGATTCACACACACAGCTCACGATTCACACACACAACTCACTATTCACACACACAGCTCACGATCCAATAACACACACAGTTCACGATTCACACACACAGCTCACGATTCACACACAGCTCACGATTCAGACACACAGCTCACGATTCACACACTCAGCTCACGATTCACACGCAACTCACTATTCACACACACAGCTCACAATTCACACACCGCTCACGATTCACACACAGCTCACTATTCACACACACAGCTCACTATTCACACACACAGCTCACGATTCACACACACAGCTCACGATTCACACACAGCTCATGATTGTCTCACACAGCTCACGATTCACACACACCCAGCTCACGATTCACACACACAGCTCACAATTCACACACACAGCTCACAATTCACACACAGCTCATGATTCACACACACAGCTCACGATTCACACACACCCAGCTCACGATTCACACACCCAGCTCATGATTCACACACACAGCTCACGATTCACACACACCCAGCTCACGATTCACACACACAGCTCACGATTCACACACACCCAGCTCACGATTCACACACACAGATCACGATTCACACACACAGCTCAACATTCACACACACCCAGCTCAAGATTCACACACACAGTTCACGATTCACACACACAGCTCACCATTCACACACAGCTCACCATTCACACACACAGCTCAGGATTCACACACACAGCTCACGATTCACACACACAGCTCACGATTCACACACACAGCTCACGATTCACACACAGCTCACGATTCACACACACAGCTCAGGATTCACACACACAGCTCACAATTCACACACACAACTCACGATTCACACACACAACTCAGGATTCACACACACAGTTCACGATTCACACACACAGCTCACGATTCACACACAGAACTCACGATTCACACACACAACTCACGATTCACACACACAGCTCACGATTCACACACACACAGCTCACGATTCACACACACAGCTCACGATTTAAAAACAGATCACGATTCACACACAGCTCACGATTCACACACACAGCTCACGATTCACACACACAGCTCACGATTCACACACACAGCTCACGATCCAATAACACACACACAGCTCACGATTCACACACGCAGCTCACGATTCACACACACAACTCACGATTCACACAGCTCACGGTTCACACACACTACTCATGATTCACACACACAGCTCAGGATTCACACACACAGTTCACGATTCACACACACAGCTCACGAATCACACACACAGCTCACGATTCACACACACAACTCACGATTCACACACACACAGCTCACGATTCACACACACAACTCACGATTCACACACACAGCTCACGATTCACACACACAGCTCACGATTCACACACACACAGCTCACGATTCACACACACAGCTCACGATTTAAACACAGATCACGATTCACACACAGCTCACGATTCACACACACAGCTCACGATTCACACACACAGCTCACGATTCACACACACAGCTCACGATCCAATAACACACACACAGCTCACGATTCACACACGCAGCTCACGATTCACACACTGCTCACTATTCACATGCACAGCTCACGATTCACACACACAGCTCACGATTCACACACACAGCTCACGATCCAATAACACACACACAACTCACGAATCACACACACAGCTCACGAATCACATACCGCTCACTATTCACATGCACAGTTCACGATTCACACACACAGCTCACGATTCACACACACAGCTCATGATTCACACACACAACTCACGATTCACACACAACTCACGATTCACTCACAGCTGACGATTCGCACACACAGCTCACGATTCACACACACATCTCACGATTCACACACAACTCACGATTCACACACAGCTGACGATTCGCACACACAGCTCACGATTCACACACACAACTCACGATTCACACACAACATCACAATTCACACACAGCTGATGTTTCGCACACACAGCTCATGATTCACACACACAGCTGACGATTCATACACGCACAGAACCTGTCTGGTGTCGGCCTGGATACTATGGCCAACTTGTGGAATATTTTACAATTAATCGCACTTGTGTTTTTGTCTGTCAAACAGTCCCTGAGAAGATATCCTGGGAATATTTGCTGAACTGAATCTCGAGGTACAGTGTGATGTTTATAAAGTTTGGGTAAGAGAAAGGCAGAATAACAGGGCAGGCTTGGCTTGTCCATCTGGTTTACCAGTCACTCGAAACAGCTGCCTGGTTTCTCTCCCTTTCTTTGATAGTTTTAGAATGATTTTTATCTTTTCATCCCTTTTAATTGCAGAAAATGCTGGAAATACTCAGCAGGTCAGGCAGCATCTGTGGAGAGAGAAACAGAGTTAACATTTCAGCTCGATAAGCTGTTGTCAGTCGAAAGGTCATCAACCTGAAATGTTGTATTCCCTGGAGTTTAGAAGAATGAGAGGTGATCTCATTGAAACATATAAAATTCTTACAGGGTTTGACAGGGTAGATGCAGGGAGGATGTTTCCCCTGGCTGGGGAGTCTAGAACCAGGGGTCACAGTCTCAGAATAAGGGGTCGGCCATTCAGGACTGAGATGAGGAGAAATTTCTTCACTCAGAGGGTGGTGAATCTTTGGAATTCTCTACCCCAGAGAGCTGTGGATGCTCAGTCGTTGAGTATATTCAAGACAGAGATCGATAGATTTTTGAATATTAAGGGAATCGAGGGATATGGGGATAGTGCAGGAAAGTAGAGTTGAGGTCGAAGATCAGCCATAATCTTATTGAATGGCGGAGCAGGCTCGAAGGGCCGAATGGCCGACTCCTGCTCCTATTTCTTATTTTCTTATGTTCTTAGAGCAGGACTTCCGCCTGCTCACGAGATCCCGCCGGCACCTCACTGCATTTCCCTGGGTGGATGGAGGGGGCAGGTTCTTTGAGTATGTACGGAGGGAATTCAGAGAGACGCCCTCTTCTCTGCTGATGGGCCCGGATGCAGCAGCTTAAAGGGCTGCAGCAACTGAAATGACCACAAGACAGCAGGTCACTCAAAGAGAGAAAGAAAGAAACAAAGAGAGAGTGAAAGTGAAAGAGAAAAAGAGAGAGAATTGGAGCTGCACCTGAGGAACCTTCAGGAAGGATATATTGCCCTTGGAGCAGGTGCAGCGAAGAATGATCCCAGGGCTAAAAGGGTTAAATTATGAGGACAGATTGCATAGACTGGGCTTGTATTCCCTCGAGTTTAGAAGACTGAGGGGTGAGCTAATTGCAGCGCTTAAGATGATTAATGGATCTGATACCTGCAGAAAACTGGGATTGTTTTCTGGAGAGTCCAGGTCAAACTATGCCGGCTGGGAGTCAGACTGTGCCGGCTGGGAGTGAGTCTGTGCCGGCTGGGAGTCAGACTGTGCCGGCTGGGAGTGAGTCTGTGCCGGCTGGGAGTCAGACTGTGCCGGCTGGGAGTCAGACTGTGCCGGCTGGGAGTGAGTCTGTGCCGGCTGGGAGTCAGACTGTGCTGGCTGGGAGTGAGACTGTGCCGGCTGGGAGTCAGACTGTGCCGGCAGGGAGTGAGTCTGTGCCGGCTGGGAGTGAGTCTGTGCCGGCTGGGAGTCAGACTGTGCCGGCTGGGAGTCAGACTGTGCCGGCTGGGAGTGAGACTGTGCCGGCTGGGAGTGAGACTGTGCCAGCTGGGAGTCAGACTGTGCCGGCTGGGAGTGAGTCTGTGCCGGCTCGGAGTGAGTCTGTGCCGGCTGGGAGTGAGTCTGTGCCGGCTGGGAGTGAGTCTGTGCCGGCTGGGAGTCAATCTGTGCCGGCTGGGAGTGAGTCTGTGCTGGCTGGGAGTCAGACTGTGCCGGCTGGGAGTCAGACTGTGCCGGCTGGGAGTGACACTGTGCCGGCTGGGAGTCAGACTGTGCCGGCTGGGAGTCAATCTGTGCCGGCTGCGAGTGAGTCTGTGCCGGCTGGGAGTCAGACTGTGCCGGCTGGGAGTCAGACTGTGCCGGCTGGGAGTCAGACTGTGCCGGCTGGGAGTCAATCTGTGCCGGCTGGGAGTGAGTCTGTGCCGGCTGGGAGTCAGACTGTGCTGGCTGGCAGTGAGTCTGTGCTGGCTGGGAGTGAGTCTGTGCTGGCTGGGAGTGAGTCTGTGCCGGCTGGGAGTCAGACTGTGCCGGCTGGGAGTCAATCTGTGCCGGCTGGGAGTGAGTCTGTGCCGGCTGGGAGTCAGACTGTGCTGGCTGGGAGTGAGTATGTGCTGGCTGGGAGTGAGTCTGTGCTGGCTGGGAGTGAGTCTGTGCCGGCTGGGAGTCAGACTGTGCCGGCTGGGAGTCAATCTGTGCCGGCTGGGAGTGAGTCTGTGCCGGCTGGGAGTGAGTCTGTGCCGGCTGGGAGTGAGTCTGTGCCGGCTGGGAGTGAGTCTGTGCTGGCTGGGAGTGAGTCTGTGCCGGCTGGGAGTCAGACTGTGCCGGCTGGGACTGAGTCTGTGCCGGCTGGGAGTCAGACTGTGCTGGCTGGGAGTCAGACTGTGTGGCTGGGAGTCAGTCTGTGCCGGCTGGGAGTGAGTCTGTGCCGGCTGGGAGTCAGTCTGTGCCGGCTGGGAGTCAGACTGTGCCGGCTGGGAGTCAGACTGTGCCGGCTGGGAGTGAGTCTGTGCTGGCTGGGAGTGAGCCTGTGCTGGCTGGGAGTGAGTCTGTGCTGGCTGGGAGTCAGACTGTGCCGGCTGGGAGTGAGTCTGTGCCGGCTGGGAGTCAGTCTGTGCCGGCTGGGAGTCAGTCTGTGCCGGCTGGGAGTCAGACTGTGCCGGCTGGGAGTGAGTCTGTGCTGGCTGGGACTGAGTCTGTGCTGGCTGGGAGTGAGTCTGTGCCGGCTGGGAGTCAGACTGTGCCGGCTGGGAGTGAGACTGTGCCGGCTGGGAGTCAGACTGTGCCGGCTGGGAGTCAATCTGTGCCGGCTGGGAGTGAGTCTGTGCCGGCTGGGAGTCAGACTGTGCTGGCTGGGAGTGAGTCTGTGCCGGCTGGGAGTGAGTCTGTGCCGGCTGGGAGTCAGACTGTGCCGGCTGGGAGTGAGTCTGTGCCGGCTGGGAGTCAGACTGTGGCGGCTGGGAGTCAATCTGTGCCGGCTGGGAGTGAGTCTGTGCCGGCTGGGAGTGAGTCTGTGCCGGCTGGGAGTCAGACTGTGGCGGCTGGGAGTCAATCTGTGCCGGCTGGGAGTGAGTCTGTGCCGGCTGGGAGTCAATCTGTGCCGGCTGGGAGTGAGTCTGTGCTGGCTGGGAGTGAGTCTGTGCCGGCTGGGAGTGAGTCTGTGCTGGCTGGGAGTGAGTCTGTGCCGGCTGGGAGTCAGTCTGTGCCGTTTGGGAGTGAGACTGTGCTGGCTGGGAGTGAGACTGTGCCGGCTGGGAGTCAGTCTGTGCCGGCTGGGAGTGAG
This sequence comes from Squalus acanthias, assembly GCA_030390025.1. Lineage (NCBI taxonomy): Eukaryota > Metazoa > Chordata > Chondrichthyes > Squaliformes > Squalidae > Squalus > Squalus acanthias. The sequence continues at coordinate 28,099,467 of CM059446.1, read as the reverse complement.
ACTGTGCCGGCTGGGAGTGAGTCTGTGCCGGCTGGGAGTCAGTCTGTGCCGGCTGGGAGTCAGACTGTGCCGGCTGGGAGTCAGACTGTGCCGGCTGGGAGTGAGTCTGTGCCGGCTGGGAGTGAGTCTGTGCTGGCTGGGAGTGAGGCTGTGCTGGCTGGGAGTCAGACTGTGCCGGCTGGGAGTGAGTCTGTGCCGGCTGGGAGTCAGTCTGTGCCGGCTGGGAGTCAGACTGTGCCGGCTGGGAGTGAGTCTGTGCTGGCTGGGAGTGAGTCTGTGCCGGCTGGGAGTCAGACTGTGCCGGCTGGGTGTCAGTCTGTGCCGGCTGGGAGTGAGACTGTGCCGGCTGGGAGTGAGACTGTGCCGGCTGGGAGTGAGTCTGTGCCGGCTGGGAGTCAGACTGTGCCGGCTGGGAGTCAGTCTGTGCCGGCTGGGAGTCAGACTGTGCCGGCTGGGAGTGAGTCTGTGCCGGCTGGGAGTCAGTCTGTGCCGGCTGGGAGTCAGACTGTGCCGGCTGGGAGTCAGTCTGTGCCGGCTGGGAGTCAGTCTGTGCCGGCTGGGAGTCAATCTGTGCCGGCTGGGAGTCAATCTGTGCCGGCTGGGAGTGAGTCTGTGCAGGCTGGGAGTGAGTCTGTGCTGGCTGGGAGTGAGTCTGTGCTGGCTGGGAGTCATACTGTGCCGGCTGGGAGTCAGACTGTGCCGGCTGGGAGTCAGACTGTGCCGTTGGGAGTCAGTCTGTGCCGGCTGGGAGTGAGACTGTGCCGGCTGGGAGTGAGTCTGTGCCGGCTGGGAGTCAGACTGTGCCGGCTGGGAGTCAGTCTGTGCCGGCTGGGAGTGAGACTGTGCCGGCTGGGAGTGAGTCTGTGCTGGCTGGGAGTGAGTCTGTGCTGGCTGGGAGTCAGACTGTGCCGGCTGGGAGTGAGTCTGTGCCGGCTGGGAGTCAGTCTGTGCCGGCTGGGAGTCAGTCTGTGCCGGCTGGGAGTCAGACTGTGCCGGCTGGGAGTGAGTCTGTGCTGGCTGGGACTGAGTCTGTGCTGGCTGGGAGTGAGTCTGTGCCGGCTGGGAGTGAGTCTGTGCCGGCTGGGAGTCAGACTGTGCTGGCTGGGAGTGAGTCTGTGCCGGCTGGGAGTGAGTCTGTGCCGGCTGGGAGTCAGACTGTGCCGGCTGGGAGTGAGTCTGTGCCGGCTGGGAGTCAGACTGTGGCGGCTGGGAGTCAATCTGTGCCGGCTGGGAGTGAGTCTGTGCCGGCTGGGAGTGAGTCTGTGCCGGCTGGGAGTCAGACTGTGGCGGCTGGGAGTCAATCTGTGCCGGCTGGGAGTGAGTCTGTGCCGGCTGGGAGTCAATCTGTGCCGGCTGGGAGTGAGTCTGTGCTGGCTGGGAGTGAGTCTGTGCCGGCTGGGAGTGAGTCTGTGCTGGCTGGGAGTGAGTCTGTGCCGGCTGGGAGTCAGTCTGTGCCGTTTGGGAGTGAGACTGTGCTGGCTGGGAGTGAGTCTGTGCCGGCTGGGAGTCAGTCTGTGCCGGCTGGGAGTCAGACTGTGCCGGCTGGGAGTCAGTCTGTGCCGGCTGGGAGTCAGACTGTGCCGGCTGGGAGTGAGTCTGTGCCGGCTGGGAGTCAGTCTGTGCCGGCTGGGAGTCAGACTGTGCCGGCTGGGAGTCAGACTGTGCCGGCTGGGAGTGAGTCTGTGCCGGCTGGGAGTGAGTCTGTGCTGGCTGGGAGTCAGGCTGTGCTGGCTGGGAGTCAGACTGTGCCGGCTGGGAGTGAGTCTGTGCCGGCTGGGAGTCAGTCTGTGCCGGCTGGGAGTCAGACTGTGCCGGCTGGGAGTGAGTCTGTGCTGGCTGGGAGTGAGTCTGTGCCGGCTGGGAGTCAGACTGTGCCGGCTGGGTGTCAGTCTGTGCCGGCTGGGAGTGAGACTGTGCCGGCTGGGAGTGAGACTGTGCCGGCTGGGAGTGAGTCTGTGCCGGCTGGGAGTCAGACTGTGCCGGCTGGGAGTCAGTCTGTGCCGGCTGGGAGTCAGACTGTGCCGGCTGGGAGTGAGTCTGTGCCGGCTGGGAGTCAGTCTGTGCCGGCTGGGAGTCAGACTGTGCCGGCTGGGAGTCAGACTGTGCCGGCTGGGAGTGAGTCTGTGGCGGCTGGGAGTGAGTCTGTGCTGGCTGGGAGTGAGGCTGTGCTGGCTGGGAGTCAGACTGTGCCGGCTGGGAGTGAGTCTGTGCCGGCTGGGAGTCAGTCTGTGCCGGCTGGGAGTCAGACTGTGCCGGCTGGGAGTGAGTCTGTGCTGGCTGGGAGTGAGTCTGTGCCGGCTGGGAGTCAGACTGTGCCGGCTGGGTGTCAGTCTGTGCCGGCTGGGAGTGAGACTGTGCCGGCTGGGAGTGAGACTGTGCCGGCTGGGAGTGAGTCTGTGCCGGCTGGGAGTCAGACTGTGCCGGCTGGGAGTCAGTCTGTGCCGGCTGGGAGTCAGACTGTGCCGGCTGGGAGTGAGTCTGTGCCGGCTGGGAGTCAGTCTGTGCCGGCTGGGAGTCAGACTGTGCCGGCTGGGAGTCAGTCTGTGCCGGCTGGGAGTCAGTCTGTGCCGGCTGGGAGTCAATCTGTGCCGGCTGGGAGTCAATCTGTGCCGGCTGGGAGTGAGTCTGTGCAGGCTGGGAGTGAGTCTGTGCTGGCTGGGAGTGAGTCTGTGCTGGCTGGGAGTCATACTGTGCCGGCTGGGAGTCAGACTGTGCCGGCTGGGAGTCAGACTGTGCCGTTGGGAGTCAGTCTGTGCCGGCTGGGAGTGAGACTGTGCCGGCTGGGAGTGAGTCTGTGCCGGCTGGGAGTCAGACTGTGCCGGCTGGGAGTCAGTCTGTGCCGGCTGGGAGTGAGACTGTGCCGGCTGGGAGTGAGTCTGTGCTGGCTGGGAGTGAGTCTGTGCTGGCTGGGAGTCAGACTGTGCCGGCTGGGAGTGAGTCTGTGCCGGCTGGGAGTCAGTCTGTGCCGGCTGGGAGTCAGTCTGTGCCGGCTGGGAGTCAGACTGTGCCGGCTGGGAGTGAGTCTGTGCTGGCTGGGACTGAGTCTGTGCTGGCTGGGAGTGAGTCTGTGCCGGCTGGGAGTGAGTCTGTGCCGGCTGGGAGTCAGACTGTGCTGGCTGGGAGTGAGTCTGTGCCGGCTGGGAGTGAGTCTGTGCCGGCTGGGAGTCAGACTGTGCCGGCTGGGAGTGAGTCTGTGCCGGCTGGGAGTCAGACTGTGGCGGCTGGGAGTCAATCTGTGCCGGCTGGGAGTGAGTCTGTGCCGGCTGGGAGTGAGTCTGTGCCGGCTGGGAGTCAGACTGTGGCGGCTGGGAGTCAATCTGTGCCGGCTGGGAGTGAGTCTGTGCCGGCTGGGAGTCAATCTGTGCCGGCTGGGAGTGAGTCTGTGCTGGCTGGGAGTGAGTCTGTGCCGGCTGGGAGTGAGTCTGTGCTGGCTGGGAGTGAGTCTGTGCCGGCTGGGAGTCAGTCTGTGCCGTTTGGGAGTGAGACTGTGCTGGCTGGGAGTGAGTCTGTGCCGGCTGGGAGTCAGTCTGTGCCGGCTGGGAGTCAGACTGTGCCGGCTGGGAGTCAGTCTGTGCCGGCTGGGAGTCAGACTGTGCCGGCTGGGAGTGAGTCTGTGCCGGCTGGGAGTCAGTCTGTGCCGGCTGGGAGTCAGACTGTGCCGGCTGGGAGTCAGACTGTGCCGGCTGGGAGTGAGTCTGTGCCGGCTGGGAGTGAGTCTGTGCTGGCTGGGAGTCAGGCTGTGCTGGCTGGGAGTCAGACTGTGCCGGCTGGGAGTGAGTCTGTGCCGGCTGGGAGTCAGTCTGTGCCGGCTGGGAGTCAGACTGTGCCGGCTGGGAGTGAGTCTGTGCCGGCTGGGAGTGAGTCTGTGCCGGCTGGGAGTCAGACTGTGCCGGCTGGGTGTCAGTCTGTGCCGGCTGGGAGTGAGACTGTGCCGGCTGGGAGTGAGACTGTGCCGGCTGGGAGTCAGTCTGTGCCGGCTGGGAGTCAGTCTGTGCCGGCTGGGAGTCAATCTGTGCCGGCTGGGAGTCAATCTGTGCCGGCTGGGAGTGAGTCTGTGCAGGCTGGGAGTGAGTCTGTGCTGGCTGGGAGTGAGTCTGTGCTGGCTGGGAGTCATACTGTGCCGGCTGGGAGTCAGACTGTGCCGGCTGGGAGTCAGACTGTGCCGTTGGGAGTCAGTCTGTGCCGGCTGGGAGTGAGACTGTGCCGGCTGGGAGTGAGACTGTGCCGGCTGGGAGTCAGACTGTGCCGGCTGGGAGTCAGTCTGTGCCGGCTGGGAGTGAGTCTGTGCCGGCTGGGAGTCAGTCTGTGCCGGCTGGGAGTCAGACTGTGCCGGCTGGGAGTGAGTCTGTGCTGGCTGGGACTGAGTCTGTGCTGGCTGGGAGTGAGTCTGTGCCGGCTGGGAGTCAGACTGTGCCGGCTGGGTGTCAGTCTGTGCCGGCTGGGAGTGAGACTGTGCCGGCTGGGAGTGAGACTGTGCCGGCTGGGAGTCAGACTGTGCCGGCTGGGAGTCAATCTGTGCCGGCTGGGAGTCAATCTGTGCCGGCTGGGAGTGAGTCTGTGCCGGCTGGGAGTGAGTCTGTGCCGGCTGGGAGTGAGTCTGTGCTGGCTGGGAGTGAGTCTGTGCTGGCTGGGAGTCATACTGTGCCGGCTGGGAGTCAGACTGTGCCGGCTGGGAGTCAGACTGTGCCGTTGGGAGTCAGTCTGTGCCGGCTGGGAGTGAGACTGTGCCGGCTGGGAGTGAGTCTGTGCCGGCTGGGAGTCAGACTGTGCCGGCTGGGAGTCAGTCTGTGCCGGCTGGGAGTGAGACTGTGCCTGCTGGGAGTCAGTCTGTGCCGGCTGGGAGTCAGTCTGTGCCGGCTGGGAGTCAGACTGTGCCGGCTGGGAGTCAGTCTGTGCCGGCTGGGAGTGAGACTGTGCCGGCTGGGAGTGAGTCTGTGCCGGCTGGGAGTCAGACTGTGCCGGCTGGGAGTCAGTCTGTGCCGGCTGGGAGTCAGACTGTGCCGGCTGGGAGTCAGTCTGTGCCGGCTGGGAGTCAGACTGTGTGGCTGGGAGTCAGACTGTGCCGGCTGGGAGTCAGACTGTGTGGCTGGGAGCGGGACTGTGCTGGCTGGGAGTCAGACTGTGTGGCTGATAGCTGCTTGCAGCTGTCTGCTAAAAGCTGGAATGTATTGCCTCGTAATTGTGCGGTGGAGATCGCGGCTGTACGGTCAGGATTGCTCCCGCTGGTACCATGCACACTGATCTGACGGAGTTTGCCGGGTCAGTGGGAGGGCAGCTCACTTACAGGAGGCACAGGAGCCACTTTCCATGGAGCTCTGGCACCCACCTACCCCCTGCCAATGGGATTCGACCGCTTGCCCGGCCTGGACCCCGACGGTGCCCTTGGGGTGACCGGGGGCCTCCACTCACTCGTTAAATCGGCCGGCACTGATTCGCTGCGTGCCAACGTCGGCTCAGGAGCAGGATCTCCAGCTGGAGGGGGGTCACTGACCCGCCCCGGGTTTATGGGGTCACTGACCCGCCCCGGGTTTATGGGGTCACTGACCCGCCCCGGGTTTATGGGGTCACTGACCCGCTCCGGGTTTATGGGGTCCATCCCCCGCCCCGGGTTTATGGGGTCACTGACCCGCCCCGGGTTTATGGGGTCACTGACCCGCTCCGGGTTTATGGGGTCCATCCCCCGCCCCGGGTTTATGGGGTCACTGACCCGCCCCGGGTTTATGGGGTCACTGACCCGCCCCGGGTTTATGGGGTCCATCCCCCGCCCCGGGTTTATGGGGTCACTGACCCGCTCCGGGTTTATGGGGTCCATCCCCCGCCCCGGGTTTATGGGGTCACTGACCCGCCCCGGGTTTATGGGGTCCATCCCCCGCCCCGGGTTTATGGGGTCCATCCCCCGCCCCGGGTTTATGGGGTCACTGACCCGCCCTGGGTTTATGGGGTCCATCCCCCGCCCCGGGTTTATGGGGTCACTGACCCGCTCCGGGTTTATGGGGTCCATCCCCCGCCCCGGGTTTATGGGGTCACTGACCCGCCCCGGGTTTATGGGGTCCATCCCCCGCCCCGGGTTTATGGGGTCACTGACCCGCCCCGGGTTTATGGGGTCACTGACCCGCCCCGGGTTTATGGGGTCACTGACCCGCCCCGGGTTTATGGGGTCCATCCCCCGCCCTGGGTTTATGGGGTCCATCCCCCGCCCCGGGTTTATGGGGTCACTGCCCCGCCCCGGGTTTATGGGGTCACTGACCCGCCCCGGGTTTATGGGGTCACTGACCCGCCCCGGGTTTATGGGGTCCATCCCCCGCCCCGGGTTTATGGGGTCACTGACCCGCCCCGGGTTTATGGGGTCCATCCCCTGCCCCTGGTTTCGGGGGTCCTTGTCCTGGCTCCACCCCCTCCCCCAGCTCGCCATATGCCTTGTGACAGACAGATAGAAGCTCTGCCACTTACGAGGCTCTAAGAAAACTCCCAGACACGACGGAAACCCATCGTAACCGGGTCTCCCGTCACCAAGGGGGTTCGCCCAGCAGGAAACGATCGAATCCCGGTGTATTTCAGTGCCGATTGTCTCTCGAGCAGATTGGGGAGATTCTCGAAACATTTAAGTTAAGGTCAGTTGGGTTTGCAAAGTGTCCACCGCACCCCGAGCTCTTTGCAAACCACGGTTGACGTCTGACTAGATTAGCAAGCTGTGCCAGGGCAGAGAGGCAATGTGTTAATGCCACCTCCAGGAGTCACTCCGCTTCACTCCAGGGTGGGCCTCCCCGGAGTCTGGCTTTACACCTCCAGCTAATGGTCCGTGTGCAGCACAGAGTGACACTGACTCTAAACTGACAATGGAAACGCACCTGCAGACTACAGTTATACTGCCCTATAGGTGCAGCGAGCAGTTTGCAGCCGATAACACAGGAGTTATACCGCACGTCTATATAAAGGAAAAAATTAACGGGCACTTGGAGAGGTTTAAGCTAATTGAGGAGAGTCAACACGGATTTGTAAAAGGCAGATCGTGTTTGACTAATCTAATTGAATTTTTGATGAAGTAACAGAGAGGATTGATGAAGGGAATGCAATGGATGTTGTCTACATGGATTTTCGGAAGGCGTTTGACAAAGTACCACATAGAAGGCTGGTTAACAAAATTGAGGCTCATGGAATAGGTGGGTCAGTGGCAGCTTGGATAAGGAATTGGCTTAAGGACAGAAAACAGCGAGTTGTGGTAAATGGCTGTTTTTCAGACTGGAGGATGGTAGACAGTGGTGTTCCCCAAGGGTCAGTGCTGGGACCACTGCTTTTTATGATCTATATAAATGACCTGAATATTGGAATACAGTGTAGAATTCTCAATTTGCCGATGACAGCAAATTTGGCGGGGGGGGGGGGGGGGGGGTGGCAAACAGTGAGGATGATACCAATCAACTGCAACAGGACATAGAAAGGCTAGCAGAATGGCAGATGGAATTTAATACAGAGAAGTGTGAGGTGATGCATTTTGGCAGAAGGAACAGGGAGAGGCAATATACACTTCATGGCACAGTTTTAAAGAGTGTGCAGGGACAGAGGGATCTGGGAGTTAATGTGCATAGGTCCCTGAAGGTGGTGGGACATATTGAGAGAGGGGTTAGCAAAGCATATGGGATCTTTCTTGGGCTTCATAAATAGAGGTATTGAGTACAAAAGTAGAGAAGTTATGCTGAACCTTTATAAAGCGCTGGTTAGGCCACAACTGGAGTATTGCATCCAGTTCTGGTCAGCACATTTTAGGAAGGATGTGAAGGCCCTTGAGAGGGTGCAGAGGAGATTTACCAGAATGGTTCCGGGGATGGGGGATCTTAGCTACAAGGACAGGTTGGAGAAGCTGGATTTGTTTTCATTAGAGCAAAGGAGGTTGAGGGGTGATTTGATAGAGGTGAACAAGATTATGACGGGTTTCGATAGGCTAGACGGGGAAAGGCTGTTCCCACTAGTTGATGGTACAAGGACTAGGGGACACAGATTTAAGGTTTTGGGCAAGAGGTACAGGGGGGATGTGAGGAAAAACGTTTTTACGCAGCGAGTGGTGAGGACCTGGAACTTGCTGCCGACGGAAGTAGTGGAAGCGGAGATACTCAATGTTTTCAAGGGGAGACTGGATAGGCACTTGAGGGAAATAAATTTGCAGGGCTACGGGGATAGAGCGGGGGAATGGGACTGACTGGATTGCTCCGCAGAGAGCCTGCATGGACTCGCTGGGCTGAATGGCCTTCTTCTGTGCCGTATGACTCTATGACCTGACACCATCAGTGAGCTCTACACACACGTGCTCACGGGATCAGACACACGGGGGTCACACACATGGGGGCACACAAGTACTGAGCTCCACTCTGAGCCAGAAGATTTGAAATGTTTTTGTGCGCAGGGCTACAATCTTCCCACCCATGAATATAGAGGCCCCACCGCGTATAGCAGGTGTGAACACAGTTAGTCCGCATGACACGGTGGCCAATGTAATGCTATTACATATATGAAGAAAGTTGGCTCTTTATATCAACCTTAATAATAGTTATCGCCGTTTGGTCGCTATTAGTGACTGCTCATTTTAAACGTGGTTGTGTTTAAGTGGTGGGGTCTGTAATGTAAATGATGATAATCCATCGTACGAGGTATTGCACTCACCTACACCCTGGGCACCATGGACTCCTGTGTATCCCTGGGGTGAGGGGGGGAAACGGTTTAAAAATTCTGAGCCTGATCTTGGCCTTTTCCAAACTTAATTTTTGTGGTTTATAGTTTCTTGGGTCTCTGTTGTGTAGCGGGGAGTGCTGGTAAACAAGGGCCCTTGAGTATATCATTTAATTGTAGTGTAATTATTGATTTGATTTAATTTAATTTGAATTAATTAAAGGGTAAGTCATGGCAGCACAGCTCGGCCCCGTGGCATGCTCCTCCTGCACTATGTGGGAAATCAGGGACACTTCCTGTGTCCCTGACAACCATGTGTGCGGGAAGTGTATCCAGCTGCAGCTACTGACAGACCGTATTGCGGTGCTGGAGCTGCGAATGGATACATACTGGAGCATTCGCGATGCTGAGCACATCGTGGATAACACATTTACGGAGTTGGTCACACCGCAGGTAAAGGCTGCACAGGCAGGAAGGGAATGGGTGACCACCAGGCAGAGTAGTAGGCGCAGGCAGGTAATGCACGAGTCCCCTGTGGCCATCCCCCTTTCAAACAGATATACCACTTTGGATATTGTTGAGGGGGATGGCTTATCGGGGGAAGGTAGCAGCAGCCAACTTCCTGGCACCATGGGTGGTCCTGCTGCATAGGACGGGAGGAAAAAAAGCGGGAGAGCTATCGTGATAGGGGATTCTATTGTAAGGGGAATAGATAGGCGTTTCTGCGGCCGCAAACGAGACTCCAGGATGGTATGTTGCCTCCCTGGTGCAAGGGTCAAGGATGTCTTGGAGCAGCTGCAGGGCATTCTGGAGGGGGAGGGCGAACAGCCAGTTGTCGTGGTGCATATAGGTACCAACGATATAGGTAAAAACCGGATGAGGTCCTAAAAGCTGAATATAGGGAGTTAGGAGGTAAATTAAAAACTAGGACCTCAAAGGTAGTAATCTCAGGATTGCTACCAGTGCCACATGCTAATCAGAGTAGAAATAGAAGGATATTTCAGATGAATACGTGGCTATAGGAATGGTGCAAGGGGGAGGGATTCAAATTCCTGGGACATTGGAACTGGTTCTGGGGGAGGTGGGACCAGTATAAACTGGACGGTTTGCACCTGGGCGGGACCGGAACTGATGTCCTAGGGGGAGTGTTTGCTAGTGCTGCTGGGGAGGGTTTAAACTAAAATGGCAGGGGGTTGGGAACCTGTGCAGGGAGACAGAGGAAAGGAAAGCAAGGATAGAAACAAAAGACAGGAAGGAGAAAAACAAAAGTGGAAGGCAGAGAAATCAAGGGTGCAAATCAAACATGGCCACAGTAAATAATAATTCTAAAAGGACTAAGAGTGTTAAAAAATCAAGCCTGAAGGCTTTGTGTCTTAATGCGAGGAGCATTCGTAATAAGGTGGATGAATTAGCTGCGCAAATAGATGTAAACGGATATGATATAATTGGGATTACGGAGACATGGCTCCAGGATGACCAAGTCTGGGAATTCAACATCCAGGGGTATTCAATATTCAGGAAGGACAGGAAAAAAGGAAAAGGAGGCGGGGTAGCATTGCTGGTTAAAGAGGAGATTAACACAATAGTAAGGAAGGATATTAGCTCTGATGATGTGGAATCTGTATGGGCAGAGCTGAGAAATACCAAGGGGCAGAAAACGTTAGTGGGAGTTGAAAACAGACCCCCAAACAGTAATGCTGAGGTTGGGGATGGCATTAAATGGGAAATTAGAGATGCATGCAATAAGGGCACAGCAGTTATCATGGGTGACTTTAATCTACATATAGATTGGGCTAACCAAATTAGTAACAATACTGTGGAGGAGGAATTCCTATAGTGTATACGGGATGGTTTCCTGGACCAATATGTCGAGGAACCAACTAGAGATCAGGCCATCTTAGACTGGGTATTATGTAATGAGAAAGGATTAATTAGCAATCTTGTTGTGTGAGGCCCCTTGGGGAGGAGCGATCATAATATGATAGAATTCTTCATTAAGATGGAGAGTGAAGTAGTTGACTCAGAGACTAGGGTCTTGAATTTAAATAAAGGAAACTATGATGGTATGAGGCACGAGTTGGCTAGGATGGATTGGGGAACGTTACTTAAAGGGTTGACGGTGGATAGGCAATGGCAAACATTTAAAGATCGCATGGATCAACTACAGAATTTGTTCATCCCTGATTGGCATAAAAATAAAACAAAAAAGGTGACTCAACCGTGGCTAACAAGGGAAATTAGGAATAGCATAAGATCCAAGGAGAGAACATACAATTTGGCCAGAAAAAGCAGCAAACCTGAGGATTGGGAGCAGTTTAGGATTCAGCAAAGGAGAACAAAGGGATTAATTAAGAGGGGGGAAATAGATTATGAGAGTAAGCTTGCTGGGAACATAAAAACTGACTGTAAAAGCTTTTATAGATATGTGAAGAGAAAAAGATTGGTGAAGTCAAGTGTAGGTCCCTTGCAGTCAGAATCAGGGGAATTTATAATGGGGAACAAAGAAATGGCAGACCAATTAAATACATACTTTGGTTCTGTCTTCACAAAGGAGGACACAAATAACCTCCCAGAGATGTCGGGGAACATAGGGTCTAATGAGAGGGAGGAATTGAATGAAATCAGTATTTGCAGGGAAATGGTGTTAGGGAAATTGATGGGATTGAAGGCCGATAAATCCCCAGGGCCTGATAACCTACATCCTAGGGTACTTAAGGAAGTGGCCCTAGAAATAGTAGATGCATTGCTGGTCATCTTCCAAAATTCTATAGACTCTGGAACAGTTCCCATGGATTGGAGGATAGCTAAGGTAATCCCACTATTTAAAAAAGGTAGTAGAGAGAAAACGGGGAATTATAGACTGGTAAGTCTGACATCGGTAGTGGGGAAAATGCTAGAGTCCATTATAAAAGATGTAATAGCAGAGCACTTGGAAAACAGTGACAGGATCGGACAAAGTCAACATGGATTTACAAAAGGTAAATCATGCCTGACTAATCTACTGGAATTTTTTGAGGATGTAACTGGTAGAATAGATAAGGGAGAGCCAGTGGATGTGGTGTATTTGAACTTTCAGAAAGCTTTCGATAAGGTCCCGCATAAGAGATTAGCATGCAAAGTTAAAGCACATGGGATTGGGGGTAAGGTACTGTCTTGGATAGAGAACTGGTTGGCAGAAGGAAGCAAAGAGTTGGAATAAACGGGTCTTTTTCCGAGTGGCAGGCAGTGACTAGTGGGGTACAGCAGGGATCGGTGCTAGGACCCCAGCTATTCACAATATATATAAATGATCTAGACGAGGGAACTGGATGTAATATCTCCAAGTTTGCAGATGACACAAAGCTGGGTGGGCGTGTGTGCTGTGAGGAGGATGCAGAGAAACTCCAGTATGATTTGGACAGGTTGGGTGATTGGGCAGATGCATGGCAAATGCAGTATAATGTGGATAAATGCGAGGTTATCCACTTTGGTGGCAAAAACAGGAAGACAGATTATTATCTGAACGGCAATAGATTGAGAAAAGGGGAAGTGCAGCGAGACCTGGGTGTCCTTGTGCACCAGTCGCTGAAGGTAAGCATGCAGGTGCAGCAGGCGGTTAAGAAGGCAAATGGTATGTTGGCCTTCATAGCGAGAGGATTCGAGTACAGGAGCAAGGATGTTTTGTTGCAGTTGTACAAGGCCTTGGTGAGACCACACCTTGAGTATTGTGTGCAGTTTTGGTCGCCTTATCTGAGGAAGGATGTTCTTGCCATGGAGAGAGTGCAGCGAAGATTTACCAGACTGATACCTGGGATGGCAGGAATGACGTATGAGGAGAGATTGGGTCGATTCGGCTTATATTCGTTCGAGTTTAGAAGAATGAGAGGGCATCTCATTGAAACTTATAAAATTCTAACAGGACTAGACGGACTAGATGCAGGAAGGATGTTCCCGATGGCGGGGGAGTCCAGGACCGGGGGTCACAGTCTAAGGATAAGGGGTAAGCCATTTAGGACTGAGATGAGGTGGAATTTCTTCACCCAGAGAGTGGTGAACCTGTGGAATTCTCTACCACACAAGGCAGTTGAGGCCAATTCATTAAATATATTCAAGAAGGAGATAGATATATTTCTTCAGGCTAAAGGGATCAAGGGATATGGGGAGAAAGCAGGTACAGGTTACTGAATTTGGATGATCAGCCATGATCTCATTAAATGGCGGAACAGGTTCGAGGGCCGAATGGCTTACTCCTGCTCCTATCTTCTATGTTTCTATAGAACCGACCGAACCCATTAGAAGCCAACGGGAAGATTTTAAAATGCCTTCTTTTGTCTGCCAGAGCTTTCTGATTCGGCTAACTCTGCGTAAAGGCCTTGCAGTGAAATTCCTCCACACTGGGACAGGACAACACCGGCTCCCTGCCCACAGCCCATGGGCCTGGCTCCAGGTTCTCAGGCCTGGGCTGCGGTTACTAGGCAGGAGCTACACCCCTTCTGGGGTAGAGAATTCCACAGGTTCATCACCCTCTGAGTGAAGAAATTTCTCCTCATCTCAGTCCTAAATGTCCTACCCCGTATCCTGAGACTGTGACCCCTCGTACTAGACCCCCCAGCCAGGGGAAACATCCTCCCTGCATCCAGTCTGTCTAGCCCTGTCAGAATTTTATACGTTTCAATGAGATCCCCTCTCATTCTTCTAAACTCTAGTGAATACAGGCCTAGTCAACCCAATCTCTCCAGGAATCAGTCTGGTGAACCTTCGCTGCACTCCCTCTATGGCAAGTATATCCTTTCTTCGGTAAGGAGACCAAAACTGCACACAATACTCCAGGTGTGGTCTAACCAAGGCCCTGTATAACTGTAGTAAGACATCCTTGCTCCTGTACTCAAATCCTCTTGCAATGATGGCCAACATACCAATTGCCTTCCTAACTGCTTGCTGCACCTGCATGTTTGCTTTCAGTGACTGGTGTACAAGGACACCCAGGTCCCTCTGTACATCAACATTTCCCAATCTATCACCATTTAAATCATACTCTACCTTTCTATTTTTCCTACCGAAGTGGATAACTTCACATTTATCCACGTTGCACTGCATCTGCCATGTATTTGCCCACTCACTCAACTTGTCTAAATCGCCTTGACGGCTCTTTGCATGCTCCTCACAACTCACAATCCCACCTAGTTTTGTGTCGTCAGCAAACTTGGAAATATTACATTTGGTTCCCTCATCCAAATCATTGATATATATTGTGAATAGCTGGGGCCCAAGCACTGATCCCTGCGGTACCCCACTAGTCACCGCCTGCCACCCTGAAAAAGACCCATTTATTCCTACTCTCTGTTTCCTGTCTGTTAACCAATTTTCAATCCATGCCAGTATATTACCCCGCTCCAGGAACCCCAAGACCTCTGTGCCTTCCAGGACCTGGCCTCGCTTGCATCTGGCCACGGGCTGCCGTCTGAAGCCGAGAGTCCTGGGGGCAGACGGTTAACTCTGTCGAAGTTTTGACTTCCGAGTAAGACTCTTTAAACAATATCGTCAAAGGCGGCTTTTTATTATATTTTACTTGCAAGGAGAATGCAACCATAGCCCAATTTAGCTACGATGACAGACTGAAGAATCACGGAAAATGGAAGATCTTATACATTGAAAAACAAGCTTCCTATATCACATGACATGTTGTTTAAGGTAAGCTAAGTTACGAGTTAAAAAAAACATAAGAAATGCCTTACAATGAGACTAGCTAATCTCTATAAAATGGAGTCTATCTCTCTGTTCTTCTCTCACCAAGGCCAAGGCCCTGGTTGTTTACTTCACTAGCCCTTGGTTATCTCAATTTAAGCCTGTTGTTTCTTTGTGCTGGCAGACTTTGCTGACAGCATAGTCTGAAGCTTTAAATTCAGTTTCATGAGAAACATAACAATGGATTCTTTCTTTATTCAATACAAGTCAGAGTCGGCCATTTTGTATCAGTTTAAATTCAAGGAAGCCATTTTGTCCGAGACAAAAACTGCACTTCCACAACTCCGAGCCCCACAACAGCAGGCCGCCTGGCCAGCCTCGAAGTGGGTGGGCCCCGATCTGAGGAGGGGGTGGGTAAACCAGGGCAACCCCACAACAACGAAGTCTAACTTACCTTCCGGGCGGGACCTCCAGCCCCGCACCAGCCGATACCAGCCTGAGGCAGCACAGTGCAGGCTGCTCCCCCTCGATGGGCACTCGGGTCTAATGACGCCAGCATACCCCGATTGCAATTTTTCACTTGTTAGGGCGTCACCTTCTGCAGCTGGTCAGCCTCCTAATCGATGGACCCCCCCCCCCCCGAGAATGGCAACGGCAGCAAGTGCAGCGAGGTCTCACGCTCCGTTTTCAGGTCTTGCTACCGGTCTGATGCTGCCGGGAAGGAGGCCCGAACATTCAGCCCCTGGTCTCCTTGCTACAGAAAGGGATGTTGAAGCACTGGAGAAAGCGCAGGAAAGATTTACAAGGATGTTGTAGGAAAAAGTGCCCTCGACATTGCCCGGAGGTGTCCGTTCGAGATTCGCCAGGAGATGAGGCCAACAAACTGCCCCAAATGGAGTTCCAGCTTGAGATCTGCCCACTCAGTATAGAGTTCAGCTGTTGGACTGAATGCTGGGAGGTGTCTGGAAACCAGGCCTTGTCATTATATTAATCTGTGTAAACACCATAAACTACGAAGTCATGAAGCCTCGAAGTTAAGTACTCCAGAAAAGGCTGTGTTTAATACTACAGAAATTCCGTACTAGTGTGAGAAGCCATTGTCCCTCACGCTAATACCCTCCCCCTGACCCCTGGATATAGCAGCGTGCGTGGTCACTCCCTCCCTCCAGGCAGCATCCTCACCCCTTGCTCATCGAGAGGCTGACTCCAGGGTCGTGCAGGCTGTGCCCTCGCTGCCGGCCCCAGGTCCTCTGTAGACCACTCATCCACCTCACAACCCGATCCTAGATCTCACGCAGAGGCTGAGCAAGCCTGTCCATTACACCTGGACCATGGTACACACACATCCTGTGCTCCACACACCCTGAAAACCTAAAAGAAATACACATTTTATCCATTGTTCCATTATTATTTTATTATATTACATATGTTATTATCCAGAGAGTGAAACTCGTCACCACAGGGAGTGTTTGAGGCGACCAGCATAGATGCATTTAAGGGGAAGCTGGATAAACACATGAGGGAGAAAGGAATAGAAGGATATGTTGATGGGGTGAGATGAAGTAGGGTGGGAGGAGGCTCCTGTGGATCATAAACACCGGCATAGACCTGTTGGGCCGAATGGCCTGTTTCTGTGCTGCAACATTCTATGTAATTCTATCTAATATGTAACGTTTTGACAAGTATTTTACTGATCCATGTGCCTTTGCCTAATCCAATAGTTACACTGATCCTTTCATGGAAGCCTCTTTAGATTTTCATAGACGGGTTCAGGTGGCATCACTTCATACAGTTGCTGGCTCCCTGTGGGGTGCGGGTTTTGACTCCACTGATCGCCCTGGTCAGATGTGACGTTCACCTTATTATTGGAGCCTGCTTTTGTCCAACAGGGTTTCAGCTCTTGCCTCATGTGCTGGGCATTGCTGGCTGAAACATTCACATACACGGCCTCCCCGATGGTGTCACAGTACACCTGCAAAACAAGGAAACAATCTTTAAAAAAAATAACAGAAAATGCTGGAGCATCGAGGAGAGAGAAACAGAGTCAACGTTTCAGGTCGAACCCTTCGTCAGAACTGGAAAAGGTTGGAGAAGAGAGATTTTTAAGCAGGGGCAGGGAGGAGGGGAGGAAAGAACAAAGGGAAGGTCTGTGATAGGCTGGAAGGCAGGAGAAATTGACTGACAAAAGGGATGATGGTGCGAGGCAAAAGGAGAGGTAATGGGACAAGTTAAGAAACAAAAGATGGCTCGAGATGAGGTGTGAATGGTGATGGCAGCAACATTAACAGCTACCATGAGAGGAAACAAGAGGAAAAAAAACTAAAAATAAAGAAATACAGGGGCCAATTTATAGTCTGAAATTGTTGAACTTGATGTTGAGTCCAGAAGGCTGTAAAGTGCCTAATCGAAAGACGAGGAGCTGTTCCTCGAGCTTATGTTGAGCTTCGTTGGAATAGTGTAAGAGGCCGAGGACGGAGAGATTAGAGTGGGAGTGCAGGGGAGAATTAAAGTGACAGGCCACCGGAAGCTCGGGGTCACGCTTGCGGACTGAACGGAGGTGTTCCGCAAAGTGATCACCCAATCTGCGTTTGGTCTCTTCAGTGTAGAGGAGACCGCATCGTGAGCAGCAAATACAGTATACTAAATTGTGAGTAGTACAAGTAAATCGCTGTTTCATCTGGAAGGAGTGTTTGGGGCCCTGGACAGTGGGAAGGGAGGAGGTAAAAGGACAGGGGTATCATCTCCTGCGCTTGCACGGGAAGGTGCCGGGCGAAGGGGAAGGGGAAGGGGTGATAAAGGAGTAGACCAGGGTGTCGCGGAGGGGGCGGTCCCTTCGGAATGCTGAAAGTGAGGGTGGGGTGGGGGGGGGGGGAAGATGTGTTTGGTGGTGGGAAAACGTTGGAGGTGGCGGAAATGGCGGAGGATGATCCGTTGAATGTAGAGGCTGGTGGGGTGAAAGGTGAGGACAAGGGGAACCCTATCGTGGTTCCGGGAGGGAGGGGAAGGGGTGAGGGCAGAAGTGCGGGAAATGGAACGGACACGGTCAAGGGCCGTGTCAACCACGGTAGCGGGGAATCCTCGGTTGAGGAAAAAGGAAGACATACCGGAAGCACTAGTATGGAAGGTGGCATCGTCAGAGCAGATGCGGTGGAAACGGAGAAACTGGGAGAATGGAATAGAGTCCTTACAGGAAGCGGGGTGGGAGGAAGTGTAGTCCAGATAGCTGTGGGAGTCAGTGGGCTTATAGTGGATGTTTGTTGATAGCCTAGCCCCAGAAATGGAGACGGAGAAGTCGAGGAAGGGAAGGGTCGAGTCGGAGATGGACCATGTGAAGGTGAGGGAAGGGTGGAAATTGGAAGCAAAGTGAATGAAATTTTCTAGTTCAGGGCGAGAGCAGGAAACGGCACCAATACAGTCATCAATGTACCGGAAAAAGAGGTGAGGGAGGGGACCTGAGTAGGACTGGAACAAAGAATGTTCCACATATCCCATGAAAAGGCAGGCATAACCAGGACCCATACAGGTTTCCCTAGCAACACCTTTAATTTGGAAGAAGTGAGTGGAGTCAAAGGAGAAGTTGTTTAATGTGAGAACAAGTTCAGCCAGGCGGAGGAGGGTGGTGGTGGATGGGGACTGGTTGGGCCTCTGTTCAAGGAAGAAGTGGAGCGCCCTCAGGCCATCCTGGTGGGGGATGGAGGTGTAGAGGGATTGGACGTACATAGTGAAAAGGAGGCGGTTGGGGCCAGGAAACTGGAAACTGTTAAAGTGGCGGAGGGTGTCGGAAGAGGTAGGTGGGAAGAGACTGGACAAAGGGAGAAAAAAAGTGTGTCAAGATAGGAAGAGATAAGTTCTGTGGGGCAAGAACAGGCTGAAACGATGGGTCTACCAGGGCAGTCCTGTTTGTGGATCTTGGGAAGGAGGTAGAAGCGGGCTGTGCGGGGTTGGGGAACTATGAGGTTGGCGGCCATGGAGGGAAGATCTCCAGAGGAGACGAGGTCAGTGACAGTCTTGGAAACGATTGCTTGATGTTTGGTAGTGGGGTCATGGTCCGGGGGGAGGTAGGAGGAGGTGTCAGAGAGTTGCCGTTCAGCCTCTGCACGGTAGAGGTCGGTTCGCCAATCTTTAAATAAAACTCCCTCACCACTGATCAGTCAGCTCGAGGGGAATGCACTTTGTTTTATTGAACAAGATCGGGCAAATTCCCTTCTTCGTCCTGCTGCTCCTGCTCCATCGATGTAACTTAACCAGAAGTGCGGTCAGAAACCCTGTGAACCGGCATAAAGAGGAATTCCACCACACTTCTGGTGAAGTTCCAGCGATCGCAGGAACCTCCTGGAATTGTGACCCCGATCGCCCCATGTCCTGGTATCAGTGGCTGACTGATGCACATTCTCCAAATGCCTACAGCCTGTGGCCTTTCACTTTACACCAACACACATTCACTTTCTCTTAAATCCCAACAATGAAATACAACTCGGTGGCAAATTCTTTGAGTGGGGAAATGGTCAGACATTCCTGAAATGTGCCGGCAGTCGAAGTGTTCGGGCGGCTGCATTCTGTTATTTTAGCTTGTTTGAGAGTCAATCTATGAGAAAAAAATCAATACAAGTGGCAGGTTCCGGAAGGAATATTCCATTAGTTAAAGTAATAACAGAAAACGCTGGAAATACTCAGCAGGTCAGGCAGCGTCTGTGGAGAGAGAAACAGAGTTAACGTTTCAGCTCGATGACCCTTCGTCAGAACTTTTAACTCCGTTTCTCTCTCCACAGATGCTGCCTGACCTGCCGAGTGTTTCCAGCATTTTCTCTTTTTATTTCAGATTTCCAGCATCCGCAGTGTTTTGCTTTTGTTATCATATTATTTTAGTTTGGAGGGAGCTCCTGAATAAAAGTCCTGAATTTCAGCATGCTTATTTAAGCAAAACCCATTCAGTAACACTGGGTGCAGCTGCAGTAATATTTGATCAGTTCAGTATTCTACACCACCAGTAGGGAGACCGCACTCCAAGCGAACACGGGCCCGGCAAACACGGGCCCGGCGAACACGGGCCCGGCGAACACGGGCCCGGCGAACACGGGCCCGGCGAACACAGGCCCGGCGAGCACGGGCCCCACGAGCACGGGCCCAGCGAGCACGGGCCCAGCGAGCACGGGCCCAGCGAACACGGGCCCAGCGAACACGGGCCCAGCGAACACGGGCCCAGCGAACACGGGCTGCAATATTCGGGCCCAATTCTCTGACTGTATCCTTGTATTTCTCGGCCCTCATGAGACAATACCTCAGCCGAACAGGATGGCAGTGTGCTTAATTGAAACGATACGAGCGACACATGCACAGATTTACTGATATAATCGTAGTTTATGAGGAGAACAAATGTATTTATTTGGAAGGAAGTATATATTGACCTTGGAAGGGCTGCAGCCAAGCTGTGCGGCCACGGAGCGCTTCAGCGACCTCACGCAGCCCGCTTGCCAGCTTTTCAATGAGACTCCGACCCCAGAACAGGATCAGTCCTGGACTCTCGCCCCTGAACAGGATCAGCTGTCCGTGGGCCCCTCTGGAGTTTGCCAGCTGTGAGGCAGTGTTGGGCTCTCGGTGACTGTGGAGCTGGTCTCGGGCACAGGCAGCCCCCGATGTATTTAAGGGAGAAAACTGGAGCAGAAATTAAAGCAGCGACAGAGGTTTAAATAAAACAAAACAGAATTGTTTAGAAATCAACTTACTGGTTGGTCTGGATTCTCGTAAACCGCAGCCTACGGGAGGGAGAGGAGCCGATTAGATTCACAACACAAGGCAATACAATAGCGCCATCAAATCACAAAGCTGAGCTTAAAACAAACCGTTCAAAGCAAAGTGACTCACAGTAGTTTAGTACATTGCTGGGGGCAGAGTAATGGCACCCAGTCACGCAAAGGGGGCACCGCACCCAGTCACGCAAGGGGGCACCGCACCCAGTCACGCAAGGGGGCACCGCACCCAGTCACGCAAGGGGGCACCGCACCCAGTCACGCAAGGGGGCACCGCACCCAGTCACGCAAGGGGGCACCGCACCCAGTCACGCAAGGGGGCACCGCACCCAGTCACGCAAGGGGGCACCGCACCCAGTCACGCAAGGGGGGCACATTAGGGATAGAGTGATCTGAGCACTTTGACAAACATGAGCCAGCATGGCTTTGTTCAGGGCTAGTCATGTCTGGCTAATCTAGTTGAAAATTTTGAGGACTTGACAGCAGCGGCGGTGCGGACCTAGGAGGAGCGGCGGCGGCAGGGTATAAAAGTGAGCCCGAGGAGCAGGTCGGTTTACCAATCTCAGAGCGGGAGACAGAAGTAAAAAGTAATCGAAGTGTGACGTCACCAGAAAGCAGGTAAGTGATTGGTTGGTGAGTATTTCTCTCTCTCCTTTTTTCCATTCTTAAATTCTGTGGTTTATAGTTTCTAGAGTCTCTGTGGTGTAGCGGGGACTGCTGTTAAACAAGGGCCCTTGAGTATATCATTTAATAGTGGTGTAATTGGTGGGATTGATTTGATTTAATTTAATTTGAATTAATTAAAGGGTAAGTCATGTCAGCACAGCTCGGCCCCATGGCATGCTCCTCCTGCACTATGTGGGAAATCAGGGACACTTCCTGTGTCCCTGACGACCATGTGTGCGGGAAGTGTATCCAGCTGCAACTACTGGCAGACCGCATTGCGGCGCTGGAGCTGCGAGTGGATGCATACTGGAGCATTCGCAATGCTGAGGTCATCGTGGATAGCACGTTTCATGAGTTGGTCACACCGCAGGTAAAGGCTGCACAGGCAAGAAAGGAATGGGTAACCACCAGGCAGAGCAGTAGGCACAGGCAGGTAGTGCAGGGGTCCTCTGTGGCCATCCCCCTCTCAAACAGATATACCGCTTTGGATATTGTTGGGGAGGATGGCTTACCGGGGGAAGGCAGCAGCAGCCAGCTTCCTGGCACCATGGGTGTTTCTGCTGCACAGGAAGGGAGGAAAAAGATTGGGAGAGCTATAGTGATAGAGGATTCTATTGTAAGGGAAATAGATAGGCGTTTCTGCGGCCGCAAACGAGACTCCAGGATGATGTGTTGCCTCCCTGGTGCAAGGGTCAAGGATGTCTCAGAGCGGCTGCAGAACATTCTGGAGGGGGAGGGTGAACAGCCAGTTGTCGTGGTGCATATAGGTACCAACGATATAGGTAAAAAATGGGATGAGGTCCTAAAAGCTGAATATAGGGAGTTAGGAAGTAAATTAAAAAATAGGACCTCAAAGGTAGTAATCTCAAGATTGTTACCAGTGCCACGTGCTAGTCAGAGTAGAAATAGAAGGATATTTCAGATGAATACGTGGCTAGAGCAATGGTGCAAGGGGGAGGGATTCAAATTTCTGGGACATTGGAACCGGTTCTGGGGGAGGTGGGACCAGTACAAACCGGACGGTTTGCACCTGGGCAGGACCGGGACGATGTCCTAGGTGGAGTGTTTGCTAGTGCTCTGGGGGAGGATTTAAACTAAAATGGCAGGGGGTTGGGAACCTGAGCAGGGAGACAGAGAAAAGGGAAACAAGGATAGAAGCAAAAGACAGGAAGGAGAAAAACAAAGGTGGCAGTCAGAGAAATCAAGGGTTTAAATCAAACATGGCCACAGTAAATAATAATTCTAAAAGGTCTAAGAGCATTAAAAAAACAAGCCTGAAGGCTTTGTGTCTTAATGCGATGAGCATTCGTAATATCTTGGATGAATTAGCTGCGCAAATAGAGGTAAATGAATATATATGATTGGGATTACGGAAACATGGTTCCAGGGTGACCAAGGCTGGGAACTCAACATCCAGGGGTATTCAATATTCAGGAAAGATAAGCAAAAAGGAAAAGGAGGTGGGTTAGCATTGCTGGTTAAAGAGGGGATTAACACAATTGTAAGGAAGGATATTAGCTCTGATGATATGGAAACTGTATGGGTAGAACTGAGAAATACCAAGGGGCAGAAAACGTTAGTGGGAGTGGTATACAGACCCCCAAACAGTAATGCGGAGGTTGGGGATGGCATTAAAAGGGAAATTAGAGAAGCGTGCAATAATGGCACAGCAGTTATCATGGGTGACTTTAATCTACATATAGATTGGGCGAACCAAATTAGTAACAGTACTGTGGAGGAGGAATTCCTGGAGTGTATACGGGATGGTTTCCTGGACCAATATGTCGAGGAACCAACTAGAGATCAGGCCATCTTAGACTGGGTATTATGTAATGAGAAAGGATTAATTAGCAATCATATTGTGCGAGGCCCCTTGGGTTGGAGCGATCATAATATGATAGAATTCTTAATTAAAATGGAGAGTGAAGTAGTTGACTCGGAGACTAGGGTCCTGAATTTAAATAAAGGAAACTACGATGGTATGAGGCGTGAGTTGGGTAGGATTGATTGGGGAATGTTACTCAAAGGGCTGACGGTGGATAGGCAATGGCAAACATTCAAAGATCACATGGATGAACTGCAGAATTTGTTCATCCCAGTTTGGCATAAAAATAAACAAGAAAGGGTGACTCAACCGTGGCTAACAAGGGAAATTAGGAATAGCATAAGATCCAAGGAGAGGTCATATAAATTGGCCAGAAAAAGCAGTAAACCTGAGGATTGGGGGCAGTTTAGGATTCAGCAAAGGAAGACAAAGGGATTAATTAAGAGGGGGGAAATAGAGTATGAGAGTAAACTTGCAGGGAACATAAAAACTGACTGAAAAAGCTTTTATAGATATGTGAAGAGAAAAAGATTGGTGAAGTCAAACGTAGGTCCCTTGCAGTCAGAATCAGGGGAATTTATAATGGGGAACAAAGAAATGGCAGACCAATTAAATACATACTTTGGTTCTGTCTTCACAAAGGAGGACATAAATAACCTCCCAGAGATGTTGGGGAACATAGGGTCTAATGAGAGGGAGGAACTGAAAGAAATCAGTATTTGCAGGGAAATGGTGTTAGCGAAATTGACGGGATTGAAGGCCGAAACATCCCCAGGGCCTGATAACCTACATCCTAGGGTACTTAAGGAAGTGGCCCTCGAAATAGTAGATGCATTGCTGGTCATCTTCCAAAATTCGATAGATTCTGGAACAGTTCCCATGGATTGGAGGGTAGCTAATGTTACCCCACTATTCAAAACAGGTGGTAGAGAGAAAACACGGAATTATAGACCGATAAGCCTGACATCGGTAGTGGGGAAAATGCTAGAGTCCATTATAAAGGATGTAATAGCAGAGCACTTGGAAAACAGTGACAGGATCGGACAAAGTCAACATGGATTTACAAAAGGTAAATCATGCTTGACTAATCTACTGGAATTTTTTGAAGATGTAACTGGTAAAATAGATAAGGGAGAACCAGTGGATGTGGTGTATTTGGACTTTCAGAAGGCTTTCAATAAGGTCCCGCATAAGAGATTAGCGTGTAAAGTTAAGGCACATGGGATTGGGGGCAAGGTATTGACTTGGATAGAAAACTGGTTGGCAGACAGGAAGCAAAGAGTTGGAATAAACGGGTCTTTTTCCGAGTGGCAGGCAGTGACTAGTGGGGTACTGCAGGGATCGGTCCTAGGACCCCAGCTATTCACAATGGCCCAAAAATTAGTCCCGCTACGCGAGAGTACGCATTGTGTACTCTCGCGTATTCTGTCTCCAATTGCCGGTTTTCTGCATGCACTGCGCATGCGCTGAAAACCGGCACTTGGTGAATGGAAAAGGGGGCGGGTCCTAGGTGAACCGCGTGTGCGCTACAGGCTGCGCGCACGCTGTGCACTTAGTGGTTTCAACGCGCAGGTAAGTACGGAAGATTCTGGACATAAAAAAAGGAGGAGTAAGACCCACTTTTAACAAGGTAAGTAGTGAATTAAGTATTATTTTGAATTTTTTTTAACAGGTATATCTTTTTTAGAGACTTTAAAGACAGGTAAGTTTATTTTTATAACTTTTTAAAAGATTTTAAATTTTTTCAAAAATTTAATTTTTTATTTAAAATGGTTAATTTATTTAACTATACTTATTTTATTAATGTGATGGTTTTTTTTAAATTTAATTGAGGTTTAGCGGTTCTTTTGGGGGGCTATAGTATTCATAACTTTCACAGCACTTATGTGAAAGTTATGAATGGAAGATGGTGTGCTGCCATTGGCTCTAACTGAGTCACGTGATCCCACAGCTCGCACGAATTAACTACGCCGGTGGGATACGCAAGCCCAGCACAGCAGCTGTCCAGAACATCAAGTTCGTGTGAGCTGGAACTGAAAAAGCCAACGCGGAGTGAGAGATCGCGGGGAGGCCTTACCCTCGCACGAAGGCTTCCTCACGAATTTTTGGGCCAATATATATATAAATGATCTAGACGAGGGAACCAGATGTAATATCTCCAAGTCTGCAGACGACACAAAGCTGGGTGGGTGTTGTGCTGTAAGGAGGATGCTGAAAAACTCCAGTATGATTTGGACAGGTTGGGTGATTGGGCAGAATCATGGCAGATGCATTATAATGTGGATAAATGCAAGGTTATCTACTTTGGTGTCAAAAACGGGAAGGCAGATTATTATCTGAATGGCAATAGATTGGGAGAAGGGGAAGTGCAACGAGACCTGGGTGTCCTTGTGCACCAGTCGCTAAAGGTAAGCATGCAGGTGCAGCAGGTGGTTAATAAGGCAAATGGTATGTTGGCCTTCATAGTGAGAGGGTTCGAATACAGGAACAAGGATGTCTTGCTGCAGTTGTACAGGGCCTTGGTGAGACCACACCTTGAGTATTGTGTGCAGTTTTGGTCGCCTTGTCTGAGGAAGGATGTTCTTGCCATGGAGGGAGTGCAGCGAAGATTCACCAGGCTGATACCTGGGATGGCAGGAATGACGTATGAGGAGAGATTGGGTCGATTGGGCTTATACTCGCTGGAGTTTAGAAGAATGAGAGGGGATCTCATTGAAACTTATAAAATTCTAACAGGACTAGACAGACTAGATGCAGGAAGGATGTTCCCGATGGTTGGGGAGTCCAGAACCAGGGGTCACAGTCTAAGGATAAGGGGTAAGCCATTTAGGACAGAAATGAGGAGGAATTTCTTCACCCAGAGAGTGGTGAACCTGTGGAATTCTCTACCACAGAAGGCAGTGGAGGCCAATTCATTAAATATATTCAAGAAGGAGTTGGATATATTTCTTAAGGCTAAAGGGATCAAGGGATATGGGGAAAAGGCAGGGACAGGGTACTGAGTTTGGATGATCAGCCATGATCTCATTGAATGGCGGAGCAGGCTCGAGGGGCTGAATGGCCTACTCCTGCTCCTATCTTCTATGTTTCTATGTTTCTAGTAAGGTAGATAAGGGAGTGTCTATATGGACTTCCAGAAGGTATTCGATAAGGTTCCACAGAAAAGATTAGTAGCAAAAAATGAGAGTGCACGGAATTGGAGGTAACCTTTTGACTTGGGTTGGAATTTATTTGGGAGGCAGGAGACAGAGAGTGAGCACTCCGATTGGCGAAATATGGTAAATGTGGCTCACCACCACCTTCTCAAGGGCAATTAGGGATGGGCAATAAATGCTGGCCTTGCCAGTGACGCCAACATCCCAGGAACGAATATAAAAAAAAGTGATGTTCTTCAGGGATCTGTTCTGGGGCCTCAAGTTTTCAGCCTATTTTTAATGTCTTGGATGAAGGAATAGAGAGCTGTATATCCAAGTTTGCAGTGCTGTGGGGCAGGGTTTAAACTAATTTGGCAGGGGGAGGGGAGCCAGGATAAAGCATCAGAGAGGAGAAACAAGGTGCACAGAGGACTGGGACAGACAAACAGCATTAGAATAAAGAGTAGTCCAGAAATAAGAGGGATCAGACGGGGGAGAAATTCAAGGCAGAATAGGATGGGTTTGGAGTGCATGTGCGTAAATGCACGGAGTGTGGTAAATAAGGTTGGTGAGCTGCAAGCACAAGTCACCACATGGGATTATGATATAGCGGCAATAATGGAAACATGGCTGAAACAAAAGGAGGATTAGGAACTTAATACTCCTGGCTACATTGCATTCAGGTAAGAAAACAAATGAGGGCAGGAGGCAGTATTGATCAAAGAAACTATTACAGCACTGGAGAGGGATGATGTAGTTGAGGGGTCAAAGACAGAATCTATTTGGTTAGAATTAAGGAAAAATAGAGGAGCTATTACGCTACTGGGTGTATACTATAGGCCACCAAATAGTGGGAAGGAGATAGAGGAGGAAAATTGAAGGCAAATTGCAGAAAGATGCAAGAACTACAGAGTAGTGATAATGGGGGACTTCAATTATCCTAATATAGACTGGGATAGTAACAGTGTAAAGGGCAAAGAGGGGGAGGAATTCCTGAAATATGTACAAGAGAACTTTCTTGATTAGTGTGTTTCCAGCCCAATGAAGAAGGTAGCAGTGTTGGATCTAGATCTGGGGAATGAAGTGGGGCAAGTGGAGCGTGTTTCAGTGATGAGCATTTGGGGAACAGTGATCATAATATCATCAGGTTTAGAATAGTTATGCAAAAGGGCAAGGAGCAATCAAACATAGAAATACTTAACTGTAGGAGGGCAAACTTCAGTGAGTTGAAAACGGATCTGGCCCAGGTGGATTGGAATCAAAGATTGGCAAGTAAAACAGTAATTGAACAATGGGAGGCCTTCAAAGAGGAGATGGTTTGGGTACAGAGCAGACACATTCCCATGAGGGGGAAAAGAAGGGCATCCAAAGCTAGAGCTCCCTGGATGACAAAAGATGTAGCAATTACAATCAGACAGAAAAAGGAGGTTTATGATAACGGTCAGGCTGATGATACAGTAGAGAACCAAGCTGAATATAGAAAGTACAGAGGAGGGAATAAGAAGGCCAAAGAGAGGGTACAAGAATAGATTAGCGGGTAACATAAAAGGGAACACAAAAGTTTTTTTATAAACACAAATAGTAAAAGGGTAGTCAAAGGAAGGGTGGAGCCGATTAGGGATCAAAAATAAAATCATCTTGTAGAGGCAGAGGATATGGCTGAGGTATTAATGAATACTTTGCATCTGTCTTCACTAAAGAAGAGGACGCTGCCAATGAGCAGTAAAGGAGGAGGCAGTAGAGAAATTGGATAGGATAAAAATATATAAAGAGGAGGTACTTAAAAGGTTGGCAGTGCTCAAAGTAGAAAAGTCACCCGGTCCGGATGGGATGCATCCCAGGTTAGAGGGAAGTAAGGGTGAAAATTGCGGAGGCTCTGGCCACAATCTTCCATCCTCATCCATCATATGGGAATGGAGCCAGAGGACTGAAAAATTGTAAATTTTACACCCCTGTTCAATAAAGGGGGAGAGGGATAAACCAGGTAACTATAGGCCAGTCAGCCTAATGTTGGTGGTGGGAGGAACTTTTAAAGACATTAATTGGCACTTGGAAAAATATGGGTTAATAAATGACAGCCAGCACGGATTTGTTAAAGCCAAATTGTGTTTGACTAACTTGATTGAGTTTTTTCATGAAGCAACGGAGAGGGCTGATGAAGGTGTTTGATCAAGTGCCACATAACAGACTTGTTAGCAAAATTGAAGCCCATGGGATTAAAGGGGCAGTGCAACGTGGATACGCAATTGGCTCAGGGACAGAAAGCGGAGAGCGGTGGTGAACGGTTGTTTTTCAGACTGGAGGGAAGTATACAGTGGCGTTGCTCAGGGGTTAGTATTGGGACCACTGCTCTTTCTGATATATATTAATGACCTGGACTTGGGTATAGGAGGCATAATTTCAAAGTTTGCAGATGAGACAAAACTCGAAAATGTCGTAAACAGTGAGGAGGATAGTAACAGACTTCAGGAGGACATAGACAGACTGGAGAAATGGGCAGACACATGGCAGATGAAATTTAATGCAGAGAAATGTGAAGTGACTCACTTTGGTAGGAAGAATGAGGAGAGGCAATATAAACTAAATGGTATAATTTTAAAGGGGGTGCAGGAACAGAGTCCTGGGGTGTATGTACACAAGTGTTTGAAGGTGGCAGAACAAGTGGAAGGCTGTTAAAATACAGGATCCTTGGCTTTATAAATAGAGGCATAGACTACAAAAGCAAAGAAGTTATGCTAAACACTGGTTAGGCCCCAGCTGGAGTATTGAATCCAATTCTGGGCACCACACTTTAGGAAGGATGTCAAGGCCTTGGAGAGGGTGCAGAGGAGATTTACTAGAATGGTTCCAGAGATGGGAGATTAGAAAAGCTGGGGTTGTACTTAGAGCAGAGAAGGTTAATGGGGAGATTTAATAGAGGTGTTCAAAATCATTAAGGGTGTTGCTAGAGTAGATAGGGAGAAACTGTTCCAAGTGGCAGAAGGGTCAGTAACCAGAGAACACAGATTTAAAGGTAATTGACAAAAGAACCAGAGGGGGAGATGAGGAGAATCTTTTTACGCAGCGAGTTGTTGTGATCGGGAACGCGCTGCCTGAAAGGGCGGTGGAAGCAGATTCAATAGTAACTTTCAAAAGGGAATTGGATAAATACTAGAAGGGGAAAAATTTGCAGGGCTATGGGGAAAGAGCAGGGGGGGTGGAACTAGTTGGAGAGCTCGTTCAAAGAGCCGGCACAGGCACGATGGGCCGAATAGCCTCCTCCTGTGCTGAATCATTCTATTATGACACAAGTTTCCAGATTTCCATTGCTCATTTCCCCTCCCTTATCAACCCAAAAAATTATTTAACTTCATCAAGCTATTTCAAATTATAGTAAAATCGTATAAACAGTCCGACTGAATAAAATTCCAAATGCAGGATAGTTTTCACAGTCACACCTGGGAGGTCAGCGGAAACCAGAGCAGATGTTGGCGGCCAGCTGTGGCTCTGTGCACTAACTGACTCTACAGGTCCTCACAGCTGCACTGATCTCAAGCACAGTCAGCAAGAACAGCTACAATCGGCAATGGCATTCAGGGCGACATTTCTGGAGATGCTGTGCCACCAGTACGTCCCGCTCTGCCTGGGATTTCTCATCCATTTACATTAATGTGCCAGGACAGCCAAAGCGGAAAGTCCTTCCTTCAATTCTGCAGCCCCCACCATTTCCAACACATCTAGTGCCGTGCTCCAACTGGCCTTAATTCCCTTGGGGTAGGGGGTTACAATCGGTCAGGGGTCCCACATCTGATCTGTGCTGGGGTATGTATGGACGGTGGGTGAGAACAGTCAGGAACAGGCTCAGCACAACTCAACACTCATTCTTCCTATTTTGTTAGGTAAGGGTATCAAGGGATATGGAGCAAAGGCGGGTAAACGGTGTTAAGATGCGGGTTAACCATGATTTAACTGAATGGCGGAACAGGCGCGAGGGTCTACTGTCCAATATCCATTTGGACAAGGTGCTGGACATCAGAAATAGGAGCAGGAGCAGGTCACACGGCCCATCAAAACTGCTCCACCATTCAATACGATCATGGCTGACCTTGTACCTCATCTCCACCTTCCCGGCCTATCCCCAAATCCCTCGATTCCCTTAGTGCCCAAAAATCTATCGATCTCGGTCTTGAATATACTCAACGACTGAGCATCATCCACAGCCCTCTGGAGCAGTGAATTCCAAAGATTCACCACCCTCTGAGTGAAGAACTTTCTCCTCATCTCAGTCCTAAATGGCCGACCCCTTCTCCTGAGAGAAGGCCCCTAGTTCTAGAAGGCAGTCGGTGGCCCTGTAACTGTGTCCAACACGACAGTCCACCATTGGAACGCTGCCCCAGTGAGAGTCAGCACCCTCAGAATCATAACCCAGGGTGAATCAGTGCCCACAGAACTGCATGCCTGGGAATTGTATTCCAGTGAGAGTCAGCGTCTGCGGAACTGTACCCCAGTGAGAGTCAGCGTCTGCGGAACTGTACCCCAGTGAGAGTCAGCGTCTGCGGAACTGCACCCCAGTGAGAGTCAGCGTCTGCGGAACTGCACCCCAGTGAGAGTCAGCGTCTGCGGAACTGCACCCCAGTGAGAGTCAGCGTCTGCGGAACTGCACCCCAGTGAGAGTCAGCGTCTGCGGAACTGCACCCCAGTGAGAGTCAGCGTCTGCGGAACTGCACCCCAGTGAGAGTCAGCGTCTGCGGAACTGCACCCCAGTGAGAGTCAGCGTCTGCGGAACTGCACCCCAGTGAGAGTCAGCGTCTGCGGAACTGCACCCCAGTGAGAGTCATTGTCTGCGGAACTGCACCCCAGTGAGAGTCATTGTCTGCGGAACTGCACCCCAGTGAGAGTCATTGTCTGCGGAACTGCACCCCAGTGAGAGTCATTGTCTGCGGAACTGCACCCCAGTGAGAATCAGTTCCTGTGGAACTGTACCCCAGTGAGAGTCAGTTCCTGTGGAACTGTACCCCAGTGAGAGTCAGTTCCTGTGGAACTGTACCCCAGTGAGAGTCAGTGTCTGTGGAACTGTACCCCAGTGAGAGTCAGTTCCTGTGGAACTGTACCCCAGTGAGAGTCAGTTCCTGTGGAACTGTTCCCCAGTGAGAGTCAGTTCCTGTGGAACTGTTCCCCAGTGAGAGTCAGTTCCTGTGGAACTGTTCCCCAGTGAGAGTCAGTTCCTGTGGAACTGTTCCCCAGTGAGAGTCAGTTCCTGTGGAACTGTTCCCCAGTGAGAGTCAGTTCCTGTGGAACTGTTCCCCAGTGAGAGTCAGTTCCTGTGGAACTGTTCCCCAGTGAGAGTCAGTTCCTGTGGAACTGTTCCCCAGTGAGAGTCAGTTCCTGTGGAACTGTTCCCCAGTGAGAGTCAGTTCCTGTGGAACTGTTCCCCAGTGAGAGTCAGTTCCTGTGGAACTGTTCCCCAGTGAGAGTCAGTTCCTGTGGAACTGTTCCCCAGTGAGAGTCAGTTCCTGTGGAACTGTTCCCCAGTGAGAGTCAGTTCCTGTGGAACTGTTCCCCAGTGAGAGTCAGTTCCTGTGGAACTGTTCCCCAGTGAGAGTCAGTTCCTGTGGAACTGTTCCCCAGTGAGAGTCAGTTCCTGTGGAACTGTTCCCCAGTGAGAGTCAGTTCCTGTGGAACTGTTCCCCAGTGAGAGTCAGTTCCTGTGGAACTGTTCCCCAGTGAGAGTCAGTTCCTGTGGAACTGTTCCCCAGTGAGAGTCAGTTCCTGTGGAACTGTTCCCCAGTGAGAGTCAGTTCCTGTGGAACTGTTCCCCAGTGAGAGTCAGTTCCTGTGGAACTGTTCCCCAGTGAGAGTCAGTTCCTGTGGAACTGTACCCCAGTGAGAGTCAGTTCCTGTGGAACTGTACCCCAGTGAGAGTCAGTTCCTGTGGAACTGTACCCCAGTGAGAGTCAGTGTCTCTGGAACTGTACCCCAGTGAGAGTCAGTGCACGTGGAACTCTACCCCAGTGAGAGTCAGTGTCTGTGGAACTGTGCCCCAGTGAGAGTCAGTGTCTGTGGAACTGTACCCCAGTGAGAGTCAGTGTCTGCGGAACTGTACCCCAGTGAGAGTCAGTGTCTGCGGAACTGTACCCCAGTGAGAGTCAGTGTCTGCGGAACTGTACCCCAGTGAGAGTCAGTGTCTGCGGAACTGTACCCCAGAGAGAGTCAGTGTCTGCGGAACTGTACCCCAGTGAGAGTCAGTGTCTGCGGAACTGTACCCCAGTGAGAGTCAGTGTCTGTGGAACTGTACCCCAGTGAGAGTCAGTGTCTGTGGAACTGTACCACAGAGACAGTCAGTGTCTGTGGAACTGTACCACAGAGACAGTCAGTGTCTGTGGAACTGTACCACAGAGACAGTCAGTGTCTGTGGAACTGTACCACAGAGACAGTCAGTGTCGGTGGAACTGTACCCCAGTGAGAGTCAGTGTCTGTGGAGCTGTACCCCAGTGAGAGTCAGTGCCTGTTGAACTGTACCCCAGTGAGAGTCAGTGTCTGTGGAACTGTACCCCAGTGAGAGTCAGTGTCTGTGGAACTGTACCCCAGTGAGAGTCAGTGCCAGTGGAACAGAAGCACAAGAGAAGACTGCAAACTTGAAAATTAAGAAAGGAATAGTTGTTGATGGAGTTTATTTTCATTTAACAGAGTGAAGTGTATTAATTCTCACCTGATTGTGATGAACTGCTGTGCGCACGTAGGGATCATCTTCATTTCTTCGCTTACTCTGATCAAGAAATAAAAAGATGTAAAAATGGCGCTGTACAGGGGACACACCGTATTCAACTATCATAGGAGGTTGGGTAATAGACTGACCTTTCACCCTGGGCCGGGTGGTGTAGTGGGTCAGAGACTGACTTTTCACCCTGGGCCGGGTGGTGTAGTGGGTCAGAGACTGACCTTTCACCCTGGGCCGGGTGGTGTAGTGGGTTAGAGACTGACCTTTCACCCTGCGGCCAGGTGGTGTAGTGGGTCAGAGACTGACCTTTCACCCTGGGCCGGGTGGTGAAAGTGGGTTAGAGACTGACCATTCACCCTGCGGCCAGGTGGTGTAGTGGGTCAGAGACTGACCGTTCACCAAAGGAGAGTTTCATGTCTCGCCCCCGAGTACTGAACTGAAAGTCTCCTCGCTCCATGGTCCAGACAAGGTACTGGAGGCAGTCTGACCAAATACACCACCTGGCTTTACAACCAATGAAGAAATTTTTTGAAGTGTAGTCACTGTTGTAATGTGGGAAACGCGGCAGCCAATTTGTGCACAGCAAGCTCCCACAAACAGCAATGTGATAATGACCAGATAATCTGTTTTTGTGGTGTGGGTTGAGGGATAAATATTGGCCAGGACACCGGGGAGAACTTCCCTGTTCATCTTCAAAATAGTGCCATGGGATCTTTTACATCCACCTGAAAGGGCAGACGGGGCCTCGGTTTAACATCTCATCTGAAAGACGACACCTCCGACAGTGCAGCACTCCCTCAGCACCGCACTGGAGTGTCAGCCTAGATTCTGAGCGTGTGATGATCCCTGCATCTGAAAGGTGAAGCCTGAGGCACACCCAATATTGGGCCCCGGGCCTCATTACCATCGAACTGGCGAGGTGCATTGGAGATTGAAGATTGAGGCCTGTGAGGGGGCAGAGCGGGAGGGGGAGGGGGGGCAGAGCGGGGGCTTTAGTTTCCTGGATCACTGGGTCTGCTTCTGGGGAAGGTGGGACCTGTACAAGTCGGACGGGTTGCACCTGATTCGGAACGGGACCAACATCCTTGCTGGGAGGTTTGCTAGTACTGTTGGGGGGGATTTAAACTAACTTGGCAGGGGGATGGGATACGGAGTGGAGCGATAGTAGGGGGTGATGCACAGCCAAATATAGAGGTAAAAACAAGTCAGCCTGGAAGGCAGAGCAAATATGTAACGGCACAAGGGAGTATGGCAAGGCTGGATGGCATTTATTTTAATGCAAGGAGTCTTGCGAGTCAGGCAGATGAATTGAAGGTGTTGATGAACACATGGGAGTATGATATTGTTGCTATCACAGAGACATGGTTGAGGGAGGGGCAGGACTGGCAGCTCAATATTCCGGGGTATAGAATCTTCAGGCGAGACAGAGGTGGGTGTAAAAGAGGAGGGGGTGTCGCAATATTAATCAAGGAGTCAATTACTGCTGTAAGGAGGGATGATATCTTAGCAGGTTCCTCTAATGAGGCCATATGGGTAGAACTTAAAAACAAAAAGGGGGCAAGCACTTTGCTGGGAGTGTACTATAGGCCCCCAAACAGTCAGGGGGAGATAGAGGAACAGATATGTATGCATATCTCAGAAGTGTAGAAATAATAGGGTGATAAAAGTAGGGGATTTCAACTTCCCCAATATTAACTGGGATAGTCAGAGTGTGAAAGGCTTAGAGGGTGCGGAATTCTTAAAGTGCATCCAGGAGAGCTTTTTGAGCCAGCATGTAGAAAGTCCTACAAGAGAGGAGGTGGTACTGGACCTAATTCTAGGGAATGTAGCCGGGCAAGTGGTAGAAGTGTCAGTAGGAGAGCATTTTGGTGACAGTGACCATAATTCGGTGAGATTTAAGTTAGTCATGGAAAAGGACAAAGATGGACCGGAAATAAAGGTTCTAAATTGGGGAAAGGCTGATTTTAATATGATAAGGCAGGATCTGGCCAAAGTGGATTGGGATAAGCTAATTGCAGGATAATCCACATCAGAGCAGTGGGAGTCTTTCAGAAAGGAAATAGATAGAGTAAAGCGCCAACATGTTCACGTAAAGGTCAAGGGTGGGACCAACAAGCCCAGGGAACCCTGGATGTCAAGGGATATACAAGAATGGATTAGGAAAAAAAGGGAGGCTTTTGGCAGATACAAAGGACTAAAAACAGTGGAAGCCCTAGAGGAGTATAGAAAGTGCAGGGGGGTACTTAAAAAAGAAATTAGGAGAGCGAAGAGGGGGCATGAAAAAACACTGGCGGGCAAAATAAAGGAAAATCCCAAGGTGTTTTATAAGTATATTAAGGGCAAGAGGATAACTAGGGAAAGAGTAGGGCCCATTAGGGACCAAAGTGGCATTCTATGTGTAGAGCTGGAAGATGTGGGTGAGGTTTTAAATGAATATTTTGCATCTGTGTTCACTATGGAGAAGGACGATGTAGGCATAGAAATCAGGCTGGGGGATTGTGATATACTTGAACAAATTAGAATTGAGAGGGAGGAGGTACTAGCGGTTTTAGCGGGCTTAAAAATGGATAAATCCCCAGGCCCAGACGACATATATCCCAGGCTGCTGTGTGAGGCAAGGGAGGAGATTGCAGGGGCTCGGACACAAATTTTCAGAACCTCTCTGGCCACAGGGGAGGTGCCAGAGGACTGGAGGACAGCTAACGTAGTACCATTATTCAAGAAGGGTAGTAGGGATAAACCAGGGAATTACAGGCCAGTGAGCCTAACATCAGTGGTAGGGAAATTATTGGAAAAAATTCTGAGGGACAGAATTAGTCTCCACTTGGAGAGGCAAGGATTAATCAAGGATAGTCAGCATGGCTTTGTCAGGGGGAGATCATGTCTAACCAATTTGATTGAATTTTGCGAGGGGGTGACTAGGTGTGTGGATGAGGGTAGTGCAGTTGATGTAGTCTACATGGACTTCAGTAAGACTTTTGACAAAGTCCCGCATGGGAGACTGGTCAAGAAGGTAAGAGCCCATGGGATCCAGGGCAATTTGGCACATTGGATCCAAAATTGGCTTAGTGGCAGGAGGCAGTGGGTGATGGTCGAAGGTTTTATTTGTGACTGGAAGCCTGTGTCCAGTGGTGTACCGCAGGGATCGGTGCTGGGTCCTTTGCTGTTTGTAGTGTACATTAATGATTTAGATATGAATTTAGGAGGTATGATCAGTAAGTTCGCAGATGACACGGAAATTGGTGGAGTGGTAAATAGCAAGGAGGGAAGCCTCAGGCTACAGGACGATATAGACGGGTTGGTCAGATGGGCAGAACAGTGGCAAATGGAATTTAACCCTGAAAAGTGTGAGGTGATGCATTTTGGGAGGACTAACAAGGCAAGGGAATACACAATGAATGGTAGGATCCTAGGAAGGACAGAGGATCCGAGGGACCTTGGTGTGCATGTACATAGATCCCTGAAGGCAGCAGGACAGGTAGATAAGGTGGTTAAAAAGGCATATGGGATACTTGCCTTCATTAGCCGAGACATAGAATATAAGAGCAGGGAGGTTATGATGGAGCTGTACAAAACGCTAGTTAGGCCACAGCTGGAATACTGCGTGCAGTTCTGGTCGCCACACTATAGGAGGGATGTGATTGCATTGGAGAGGGTGCAGAGGAGATTCACCAGGATGTTACCTGGGCTGGAGTGCTTCAGCTATGAAGAGAGACTGGACAGGCTGGGGTTGTTTTCCTTAGAGCAGAGAAGGCTGAGGGGGGACCTGATTGAGATGTACAAAATTATGAGGGGCATAGATAGGGTAGACAGAAAGGAACTTTTCCCCTTAGTAGAGGGGTCAAGGTAAGGGGCAGGAGGTTGAGAGGGTATTTGAGGAAAAGCTTTTTCACCCAGAGGGTGGTTGGAATCTGGAACTCACTGCCTGAAAGGATGGTAGAGGCAGGAACCCTCACAACATTCAGGAAGCATTTAGATGAGCACTTGAAACGCCATAGCATACAAGGCTACGGACCAAGTGCTGGAAAATGGGATTAGAATAGACAGGGCTTGATGGCCGGCGCGGACACGATTGGCTGAAGGGCCTCTTTCTGTGCTGTAAAACTCTATGACTCTATGGGAAGGGGGGGGGCAAGAGCGGGGAGGAGGGGGCAGAGTGGGAGGGGGGGCAGAGCGGGAGGAGGGGGGGGAGGAGGGGGGGGGAGCAGGGGGCAGAGCGGGAAGGGAAGGACGCGGTGGCCGGGGGTGAGGTCGTGCAATCATTAACCTACCGTTGCATTTGGATCCTTGATTTGCTTCTCACGGGCATCTTGCGAGTTTCCCTGTAACGAGACGTCAAATCAATTACCGACTTTACGAGAAAAACACCACGACTTTACCAAAACAGTAAAATACACAAAACAGGGCTGCCCGGCCCAGTGTGTAGGGGAGTTACACTGCCCGGCCCAGTGTGTGGGGGAGTTACACTGCCCGGCCCAGTGTGTGGGGGAGTTACACTGCCCGGCCCAGTGTGTGGGGGAGTTACACTGCCCGGCCCAGGGGAGTTACACTGCCCGGTGTGGAAACCTGATTGGAGGAACTCAAACAATGAGTCGCAGGAGTGATGGGCACAGATCCGATAGGGAGCAATGAGTTCAAGGACATTGGAGAGGAAAGGAAGTTTGAATATGGGGAATAAAAAACAGAAAATGCTGGAAACACTCAGCAGGTCAGGCAGCATCTGTGGAGAGAGAAACAGAGTTCACGTTTCAGTTCGATGACCTTTCATCAGAACTGGAAAAAGTTGGAGATGTAACAGATTTTAAGCAAGTGCAGGGGCAGGGAAAGAGGGGAAGGGAGGAAAGAATAAAAGGGAAGGTCTGTGATAGGGTGGAAGGCAGGAGTGATTAAATGACAAAAGGGATGATAGTACAAAGCAAAAGGAGATGGTAATGGGACAAGTAAAGAAATAAAAGATGAGTCAAGAAGAGGTGTAAATGGGAATGGCAGAATCATCAACAGCTACCATGTGAAAAAATAGGTTATGGTCTGAAATTGTTGAACTCGATGTTAAGTCCTGCAGGCTGTAAAGTGCCTAATTGAAAGATGAGGTGCTGTTCCTCGAGCTTCGTTGGAACAGTGTTAGAGGCCGAGGACAGAGCGGTCAGAGTGGGAGTGGAGCGGAGAATTTAAGTTACAGGTGACTAGAAGCTCGGGGTCACACTTGTGGACTGAACGGAGGTGTTCCGCAAAGCGGTCACCCAATCTGCGTTTGGTCTCCCCAATGTAGAGGAGACCGCACCGTGAGCAGCGAATGCAGTATACTAGATTGCAAGAAGTACAAGTAAATCACTGTTTCACCTGGAAGGAGTGTTCGGGGCCCTGGACGGTGGGAAGGGAGGAGGTGAAAGGGCAGGTGTTGCATCTCCTGCGCTTGCATGGGAAGGTGCCGTGGGAAGGAGGAAGGGGTGTTGGAGGTGATAGAGGAGTGGAGCAGGGTGTCGCGGAGTGGTGTTGGTTGTGTAATGGTGTTGGTGTTGGCGGTGTGGTTCTTGTTCTTGTTATTAGTGGTGTCGAGCTGATGAAAGCACCATACGTGCTGGGAGCACACAGCTCCAGGAACGGCACAGATCAGATTACAGGGCAGTTTATTTACATGAAGCAGAGTAGGAAGTAAAATACACCAAAAAGGAGAAGAATTGAACAACAATCAGCCCCTCGTTGATGAATAAATAGATAGCACGCAGCTTAGTGAATGCCAATCGGAGAGGCACGGGGTTCCAGGGGGAGACTGAATTCTCGGATTGTTTTCCTCGCACTCTTTATTCCAAATCATTCTGGGTTTAGATGGGGCAGAGGGCAGGGTATTATGGGCTAGAAAAAGGAGAAAGTCAGTCAGGGTTCCTGATTCTGATTACTGTCCAATGGCACCAGTGTCTGGACTTCAGGTGGGAACAGGACTGGGCACAGTCTACAGGCAAAAATACTACAGGTGACAAACAGGTTACACAACCTGGGCTGTGAACTCAGGCTCTGTATTTACAAACTACAGAGATTAAAATGAGGGTGGTTTACGTTGATCAGACTTGTGACAGAATCAAGGAGCGTGATGATTAATTCCTTCTAAAAGTAGTTGGGTAAATAACTGGTTGGGATGCGATTGGAAATTACAGGGAAAGGTAGAATTTGGGCGACCAAATACCCCCCTAGACACAATGGGTCGTACCTGAAGAGGGTGTTGCTGGGGGTGAGGGGAGGTTGTCTGTGGAGAGGAGAATGTAGGGTTGGATAGCAGAGATGGATAAATATTCTGGAGTGTCGCTTGATTTTAATGAGTACTTTGTATCGGTGTTTACCAAGGAAGAGGACTTTGCCAAAGCTACGGTTACCGAGGAGGTTGCTGGGATACTGGATGAGATAAAAAATAAAGAGGTACTGGAAAGGCTGGCGGTAATTAAAGTGGATAAGTCACCCGGTCCGGATGGGATGCATCCTAGGTTGCTGAGGGAAGCAAGGGTAGAAATTGTGGAGGTGCTGGTCACACTCTTTCAATCCTCCTTAGATACAGGGGTGGTGCCAGAGGACTGGAGGATTGCAAATGTTACGCCCTTGTTCAAAAAGGGGAGAAGGCTAAACCTGGCAATTACAGGCCAGTCAGTTTAACGTTGGTGGTGGGGAAACTTAGAGACAATAATCCGGGAGAAAATTAAGTCACTTGGACAAGTATGGACTAATAAAGGAGAGTCGGCACGGATTTGTTAAGGGCAAATTGACTAACCTGATTGAGTTTTTTGATGAGATTACAGAGAGGGTGGATGAGGGCAGTGCAGTTGATGTTGTGTATATGGACTTTCAAAAGGCGTTTGATAAAAGTACCACATATTAGGCTTGTTAGCAAAATTGAAGCCGGTGGGATAAAAGGGGCCGTAGCAGCATGGATACAAAATTGACCAAGGGATAGAAAACGAGAGAGTTGTGGTGAATGGCTGTTTTTCAGACTGGAGGGAGTGGCAGCCCCAGGGTTCAGTACTCGAACCACTACTGTTTTTGATAAACATTAATGACTTGGACTTGGAGGTACTGGGCACAATTTCAAAATTTGCAGATGACATGGAACCTGGAAGTGTAGTAAACAGTGAGGAAGATAGTAATAGACTTCAAGAGGACATAGACAGGCTGGTGGAATGGGCGGACACATGGCAGATGAAATTCAATCAGAGACGTGTGAGGTGATACATTTTGGTAGGAAGAATGAGGAGAGACCATACACACTAAATGGTACAATTTTAAAGGGGGAGCAAGAATAGAGAGACCTGGAGTGCTTGTGCACAAATCAGTGGCAGGACAGGTTAACAAAGCAGTTAATAAAGTATATGGGATCCTGGGCTTTATAAATACAGGCATAGAGTGCAAAAGCCAGGAAGTTACGCTAAACTGTTAAAAAACACTGGTTCGGCCACAGCTGGAGTATTGTGTTCAATTTTGGGCACCGCACTTTAGGAAGGATGTGAAGGCTTTAGAGAGGGTGCAGAGGTGATTTACTAGAATAGTTCCAGGGATGAGGGATTACAGTTACATGGATAGACTGGAGAAGTTGGGGTTGTTCTCCTTTAGAGCAGAGAAGGCTAAATGGAGACTTGATAGAGGTGTTTAATATCATGAAGGGTTTTGATAGAGGAAATAAGGAGAAACTGTTTCCAGTGGCTGAAGGGTCGATAACCAGAGGACACAGATTTATGGTGATTGGCAAAAGAACCAGAGGCGACATGAGGAAAAACTTTTTTACGTAACGAGTGGTTAGGATTTGGAATGCGCTGCCTGATCGGGCGGTGGATACAGATCCAATAGTCGCCTTTAAAAGGGAATTGGATAAATACTTGAAGGAGAAAAAAATTGCAGGGATATGGGGAAAGAGCAGGGGAGTGGGACAAACTGGATTGCTCTTCGAAAGAGTCGGCGCAGACGCGATGGGCCAAATGGCCTCCTTCTGTGCTGTACTATTCTATCATTCTATGATTCTCATTGGGGATCAGTGAGTTTGTGTATAGAATGTTCTCTCGGGGGATTAAATGGGTGGGGTAGAGACCACACCAGAGTAGATCATAATCAGCCCATGAAAGGCCTCCTCTTCTTGTGTGGCCTCATGTTTTTAAGCCCCGGGTGGAGAACAGCCTTAATTTCTAGTTACCCTTGCAGCTTGCTAGTTTTGTATTTGTAACCTTTAGTTCTATGCTCAGAGCCCAAGGTTCTTGCACCTACACTACGTGTTCCTCTCAGCATTGTAAACTAGGCTTCTTTCATGTCTCTTTTCTCCAATAGAAACACATTCAGTTCCACGAGCCTTCTTCATATAATACAACTCTAAATTCTGGAATCATCCTTGTTAATTTTCTGTAAACACTAGGAATAAGGTTCTGCTGAGGGAGTTTAGGAGCTAGGGTGCAAATTAAAAAGCATAACCTCAAAGGTAATAATCTCTGGATTGTTACCTGAGCCACACGCAAATTGGCATAGGGACAAGCAGATTCAGGGTTTACATGCGTGGCTCAAAGAGTGGTGTGGGAGTAAGGGGTTTTGATTCATGGGGACTGGCACCAGTACTGGGGACAGAGGGAGCTGTTCTGTTGGGACGGACTCCACTTGGGACGGACTCCACTTAAACCGGGCTGGGACCAGTGTCCTGGCGAATCGAATAACTAGGGCAGTAGATAGGACTTTAAACTAATAAGGCAGTGGGTTGGGGGTGGGATGGGGGAGGGGGGTGGGTTCAAGTAAGGGTAAATCTAAAATTCTGAAGAGAAAGGTCAAGGCTGTAGAGCAGAGTATCGATTTGGGTAAAATCAAGCAGATTGTGTCAGGAAGGGTCAGAGAATTTAACAATGGTAATAGGGCATTAGTGACTAAGGCAACATCAGGGAAAAATAGTAAAAAGTTAAAATTAAAGGCACTGTATCTGAATGCATGAAGCATTTGTAATAAAATAGATGAATTAATGGCACAAATAGAGATAAATGAGTTTGATCTAGTAGCCATTACTGAGACATGGTAGCATAGAACATAGAACATAGAACAGTACAGCACAGTACAGGCCCTTCGGCCCTCGATGTTGTGCCGAGCATTGTCCGAAACCAAGATCAAACTATCCCACTCCCTATCATTCTGGTGTGCTCCATGTGCTTATCCAATAACCGCTTGAAAGTTCCTAAAGTGTCCGACTCCACTATCACAGCAGGCAGTCCATTCCACACCCCAACCACTCTCTGAGTAAAGAATCTACCTCGGACATCCCTTCTATATCTCCCCCCATGCACCTTATAGTTATGCCCCCTTGTAACAGCTACATCCACCCGAGGAAATAGTCTCTGAACATCCACTCTATCTATCCCCCTCATCATCTTATAAACCTCTATTAAGTCGCCTCTCATCCTCCTCCGCTCTAAAGAGAAAAGCCCGAGCTCCCT
The DNA here is from genome assembly GCA_030390025.1 of Squalus acanthias. Classification (NCBI taxonomy): domain Eukaryota; kingdom Metazoa; phylum Chordata; class Chondrichthyes; order Squaliformes; family Squalidae; genus Squalus; species Squalus acanthias. The sequence goes on along the minus strand of CM059446.1, from coordinate 28,057,633 downwards.
CAATCTTTCCTCATAAGACCTCCCCCCCAAACCAGGCAGCATCCTGGTAAATCTCCTTTGCACTCTTTCCAATGCTTCCACGTCCTTCCTATAGTGAGGTGACCAGAACTGCACACAATATTCCAAATGTGGTCTCACCAAGGTCCTGTACAGTTGCAGCATAACCTCACGGTTCTTAAACTCAAACCCCTTGTTAATAAACGCTAACACACTATAGGCCTTCTTTACTGCTCTATCCACTTGAGTGGCAACCTTCAGAGATCTGTGGAAATGAACCCCCAGATCCCTCTGTTCCTCCACGTTCCTCAGAACCCTGCCGTTGACCCTGTAATCCTTATTCAAATTTGCCCTACCAAAATGAATCACCTCGCACTTATCAGGGTTAAATTCCATCTGCCATTTTTCGGCCCAGCTCTGCATCCTATCAATGTCTCTTTGCAGCCTACAACAGCCCTCCACCTCATCCACTACTCCACCAATCTTGGTGTCATCAGCAAATTTACTGATCCACCCTTCAGTCCCCTCCTCCAAGTCATTGATAAAAATCACAAACAGCAGAGGACCCAGCACCGACCCCTGTGGCACACCGCTGGTAACTGGTCTCCAGTCCGAAAATTTTCCATCCACCACCACCCTCTGCCTTCTATGAGATAGCCAGTTACTTATCCAATCGGCCAAATTTCCCTCTATCCCACAACTCCTTACTTTCTTCATGAGACGACCATGGGGAACCTTATCAAACGCCTTACTAAAATCCATGTATACGACATCAACTGCTCTACCTTCATCTACACACTTAGTTACCTCCTCAAAGAATTCAATCAAATTTGTTAGGCAAGACTTACCCTTCACGAATCCGTGTTGACTTTCCCTGATTAAGTTGCCCCTTTCCAAATGGTCATAAATCCTATCCCTCAGGACCTTTTCCATTATCTTACCAACCACCGAAGTAAGACTAACCGGCCTATAATTACCAGGGTCATTCCTATTTCCTTTCTTGAAGAGAGGAACAACATTCGCCACTCTCCAGTCCTCTGGCACCATCCCCGTGGACTGTGAGGACCCAAAGATCAAAGCCAAAGGCTCTGCAATCTCCTCCCTTGCCTCCCAAAGAATCCTAGGATATATCCCATCTGGCCCAGGGGACTTATCGACCCTCAGGTTCTTCAAAATTGCTAAAACATCTTCCCTCAGAACATCTACCTCCTCCAGCCTATCCACCTTTATCACACTCTCATCCTCAAAAACATGGCCCCTCTCCTCGGTGAACACTGACGAAAAGTATTCATTCATCACCTCTCCTATCTCTTCTGACTCCATGCACAAGTTCCCACTACTGTCCTTGACCGGCCCTACCCTCACCCTGGTCATTCTTTTATTTCTCACATAAGAGTAAAAAGCCTTGGGGTTTTCCTTGATCCGACCCGCCAAGGACTTCTCATGTCCCCTCCTAGCTCTCCTAAGCTCTTTTTTTAGCTCATTCCTTGCTACCTTGTACCCCTCAATCGACCCAACTGAACCTTGTTTTCTCATCCTTACATACGCTTCCTTTTTCCTCTTGACTAGACATTCAACCTCTTTTGTGAACCATGGTTCTCTCACTCGGCCATTTCCTCCCTGCCTGACAGGGACATACCTATCAAGGACACGCAGTAATTGCTCCATGAAAAAGCTCCACTTTTCGTTTGTGCCTTTCCCTGATAGTTTCTGTTCCCATCTTATGCTCCCTAATTCTTGCCTAATCGCATCATAATTACCCCTCCCCCAATTATAAACCCTGCCCTGCCGTATGGCCCTATCCCTCTCCATTGCAATAGTGAAAGTCACCGAATTGTGGTCACTATCTCCAAAGTGCTCTCCCACATACAAATCAAACACTTGGCCCGGTTCATTACCCAGTACCAAATCCAATGTGGCCCCACCTCTTGTCGGCCTATCCACATATTGTGTCAGGAAACCCTCCTGCACACACTGTGCAAAAACTATCCCATCCGAACTGTTTGACCTATAAAGGTTCCAATCAATATTTGGAAAGTTGAAGTCACCCATGACAACTACTCTGTGACCTCCACACCTATTCATAATCTGCTTTGCAATTTCTTCCTCCACATCTCTATTACTATTTGGGGGCCTGTAGAAAACTCCTAACAACGTGACCGCTCCTTTCCTATTTCTAACTTCAGCCCATATTACCTCAGACGGCAGATCCCCCTCGAACTGTCTTTCTGCCGCTGTTAAACTATCCTTGATTAACAATGCTACTCCTCCACCTTTCTTACCACCTTCCCTACTCTTACTGAAACATCTATACCCCGGAACTTCCAACAACCATTCCTGTCCCTGTCTCCGTAATGGCCACCACATCGTAGTCCCAAGTACCAATCCACGCTCCAAGTTCTCCTACCTTATTCCGGATGCTCCTTGCATTGAAGTAGACACACTTCAAGCCACCTTCCTGTCTGCCGGGTGACCAAAGTTGGGAATTAAATATTGCAGGGTACTTGACTTTTAGAAAAGATAGGCAAAATGGAAAATGAGGTGGGGTAGCCCTGATAGTAAAGGATGAGATAAAGGCAGTAGAGAGAAAGGATCTTAGCCCAGAAAATCAAGATGTAGCATCAGTTTGGGTGGAGCTAAGAAACAACAAAGGGCAGAAAGCACTAGTGGAAGTAGTTTATAAGGCCCCCAACAGTAATCTTAGTGTTGGACGGAGTATAAATAAGGAAATTAGAGGAGCATGTAACAAGGGTAATGCAATAATCATGGAGGACTTTAATCTTCATATAGACTGGGCAAACCAAATTGGCAAAAGTAGCTTGGAGGACGAGTTCATGGAATGTATTCGAGACAGTTTTCTAGAACGATATATCGAGGAACCAACTAAGGAACAGGCTATTTTAGATCTAGTATTGTGTAATGAGACAGGGTTAATCAATAATCTTATAGTAAAGGATCCTCTGGGGAAGAGTGATCATAATATGAGAGAATTTCATATTAATTTGAGAGTGATGTGGTTAAAGTCCGAAACTAGGGTCTTAAATTTAAACAAAGCCAATTACGGAGGTATGAGGGGCAAGTTGGCTATGGTAGATTGGGAAATTAGATTAGAAGATATGACAGTAGATAAGCAATGATGAATATTTAAAGAAAATTCATAATTTTCAACAAATATACATTCCCTTGGGGAATAAAAATACCACTAGAAAAGTGGTACAACTGTGGCTAACTAGAGAAATTAAGGATAGTGTTAGATTAAAAGAAGAGGCTTACAATGTTGCCAAAAGTGTGAGTAAGCCTGAGGATTGGGAGGGTTTTAAAAATCAGCAAAGGATGACCAAGAAATTGATAAGGAGGGAGAAAATAGAATGAGAGTAAACTGGCAAGAAATATAGAAACATAATGTAAGAGCTTTTACAAGAATGTAAAAAAGGAAGAGATAAAAAAGGAAGAGGAAGGAAGGGGCAACACGGTGGCATAGTGGTTAGCACTGGTGCCTCACAGCGCCAGAGACCCGGGTTCGAATCTGACCTCGGGTGACTGTCTGTGTGGAGTTTGCACATTCTCCCCGTGTCTGCGTGAGTTTCCTCCGGGTGCTCCGGTTTCCTCCCACAGTCCAAAAATGTGTGGGTTAGGTTGATTTGGCTATGATAAATTGACCCTTAGTGTTAGGGGGGATTAAATATGTGGGGTTATGGGGATAGGATGGGATATGTTAGGGGGAATTAAATACGTGGGGTTACGGGGGTAGGGTGGGATATGTGTACTGTGGGGATTAAAGCAGGGACAGGGTACTGGATTTGGATGATCAGCCATGATTGTATTGAATGGCGGAGCAGGCTCGACGGGCCGAATGGCCTACTCCTGCTCCTAGATTCTATGTTTCTATGTTTCTATGTTTCTATTAGCGAAAGTAAACGTGGGTCCCTTAGAGGCAGAGACAGGAGAAATTATACTGGGGAATAAGGAAGTGACAGAGAAGTTAAACAAATATTTTGTATCTGTCTTCACAGTAGGGGACATGAAGAATTGTAGGGAACCAAGGGTCTATATGAGAGTGAGGAACTTTAAGTAATTAACATTAGTAAAGAAAAAGTACTGGAGAAATTAATGGAGCTAAAAGCCGACAAATTCCCTGGACCTGATGGCCTACATCCTAGAGTTTTAAAAGAGGAGGCTGCAAAGATAGTGGATGCATTGGTTTTGATCTTCCACAATTCCCTAGATTCTAGAACAGCCCCAGTGGATTGGAAGGTAGCAAATATAATCCTGCTGATCAAGTAAGGTGGGAGAGAGAAAACGGAAATATCGACCAGTTAGCCTGACATCAGTCATTGGGAAAATGCTAAAATCTATTATTAAGGATGGGTAACAGGGCACTTGGAAAATTACAATATGATTAGGTAGAATAGACATGATTTTATGGAAGGGAAATAATGTTCGACAAATCTATTAAAGTTTTTTGAGGTTGTAACCAATGTTTCCTCTAATTTCTTTTGGGCTGTGCGGCTCCTTTAACGGGCTACGCAGCCCATTCAACAATCCGTGCATGAGCGGTTTTTGCATTTAAAAGCCGGTGAGCCGGCTGCGCAGGAGCTGCAGAGCGCTGTGTGGCCGTGTGACCTCGCAGCTTCGAGGGAACATTGGTTGTAACTTGCAGGGTAAGGGGGAACCAGTGGATGTAGTATATTTGGATTTTCAGAAGGCATTCAATAAGGTACCACACAAGAGGTTGTTACACAAGATTAGGGCTCATGGGATTGGGGGGTAATATATTAGCATGGATTGAGGATTGGTTAATGGACAGAAAACAGAGAGTAGGAATAAATGGGCATTTGCGGGATGGCAGGCTGTAAGTAGTGGAGTGCCGCAGGGATGAGTGTTGGGGCCTCAGCTATTGACAATCTATATCAATGACATAGATGAGGGGACCGAGTGTAATATATCCAAGTTTGATGACGATACAAAGCTAGGTGGGAAAGTAAGCTGTGAGGAGGTCGTAAAGAGGCTGAAAAGGGATGTATAAGTGATTGGGCAAGAAGGTGGCAGATGGAGTATAATGTGGGAAAGTGGGAAATTATCCACTTTGGTAGGAAGAATGGAAAAGCAGAGTATTTATTAAAAGGTGAGACGAGTAAATGTTGGGATTCCAAGGGATTTGGGGGTCCTTGTACATGAATCACAGAATGTTAACATGCAGGTACAGCAAGCAATTAGGAAGGCAAATAGCATGTTGGCCTTTATTGCAAGGGGGTTGGAGTATAAGAGTAAGGAAGTCTTGCTGCAATTGTACAGGGCCTTGGTGAGACCACACCTGGAGTACTGTGCACAGTTTTGGTCTCCTTTTCTAAGGAAGGATATACTTGCCTTGGAGGCGGTGCAACGAAGGTTCACTAGATTGATTTCTGGGATGGGGGGATTGTCCTATGAGGAGAGATTGAGTAGAATGGGCCTATACGCTCTGGAGTTTAGAAGTATGAGAGGTGATCGCATTGAAACATATAGAATTCTTAGAGGGCTTGACAGGGTAGCTGCTGAGAGGCTGTTTCCATGGCAGGAGCGTGTAGAACTCGAGGTCACAGTCTCAGGATAAGTGGTCGGCCATTTAGGTCTGAGATGAGAAGAAATTTCTTCACTCAGAGGGTGGTGAATCTCTGAAATTCTCTACCCCAGAGGGCTGTGGAGGCTCAGTCGTTGAGTATATTCGCGACAGAGATCGATAGATTTTTGGACTCATGGGGAATCAAGGGATATGGGGATAGGGCGGGAAAATGGAGTTGAGGTAGAAGATCAGCCATGATCTTATTGAGGCTCGAGGGGCCTAGGACTGTGGCAGGTGAGTAGGAAGGTGGAGGAGTGCTGAATGGTTGGGGTAGGGATTTGGGAGGTGGCAGGGCAGGTTGAGAAAGCAGTTAAAAAAGCTTACGGGATCCTGGGCTTCATGTATAGAGGTATAGAATACAAAAGCGTGGAAATTATGATAAACCTGGTTCAGCCTCAACTGGAGTATTGTGTCCAATTCTGGGCACTGCACTTTAGGAAGGATGTGAAGGCCTTAGAGAGGGTGCAGGAAAGATTTACGAGAATGATTCCAGGGATGAGGGACTTCAGTTACGTGGATAGACTGGAGAAGCTGGGGTTGTTCTCCTTAGAGCAGAGATGATTGAGAGGAGATTTGATAGAGGTCTTCAAAATCTTGAGAGTAGATAGAGAGAAACTGTTCCCATTGGCAGAACGGTTGAGAACCAGAGGACACAGATTTAAGGTGATTGGCAGAAGAACCAAAGGCGATATGAGGAAAACTTTTTTACTCAGCGAGTGGTTATGATCTGGAATGCACTGCCTGAGAGGGTGGTGGAGGCAGACTCAATCACTGCTTTCAAAAGGGAGTTGGGTATATATCTGAAGGAAAAAAATTTGCAGGGCTACGGAGAAAGGGCGGGGGAGTGGGACTAGCTGAAGTGCTCTTGCAGAGAGCTGGCATGGGCTCGACGGGCCGAATGACCTTCTTCCGTGCTGTAACCATTCTATGATTCTAAAGCGGAAATAGGAGTGATGGACTCAGGTCTGGAGTGGCAGCCAAAAGGCGCATGCGAATGGACACAGTAGACCCATCTGTTACATCAATAACTGGTAAATGATGCAATTGATGATCAATTGAGAGTTACTCTTGTGAGAATCGAGTAATGAACTGGCTTCAGAGGGAAGGTGCTGCCTGAACAACCAGCCTATCCTTTTCAGGAAAGAGAGAGTCACGTTCCCACCCAGGCCAGTGAGTATAAGTCAGACGATTTGGTCAGTGCCCTGGTCAGACTACACCCTGAGTATCGGCTTCAGTTTAGGGCATCAAGACATAAGGGGAACAGTCAAGCCCCAGAGGCAGTGCAGTGAAGGGCCACAAAACTCACTTTTGGAGTCAAAGAATCGAGAAATGAGGAATGAATGGAGAATCAGGGGCTCTTCCACCATGAACGGTGGTGATGGAGGGAACCTTGCAGAAGTTTAAATGGTATTAAACGGGATAGATAGGGTTATTCTGGGGCATTACTTCAAAATACGTGTTACAAGCTTAGGGTTTTAATGGGAATTAAACGTTGTTGCACAGACAGAACCGGCAGAGACAGTCTTCAGCTGACAAGAGATTGGACAATAGACAGAATGGCTGCTTCTACAGATAGATCTTCCAGCTTTGCCGGGAAACATGAGAGGCGGTGCATCTTGCGGCAGTTAGATGGCCTCCCGGGATATAATGAGCAAAGACAGGTTTCGACCGTCAATTCGAGAAGTTGTGATTTGGATTGATTCTTGAGGTCTAACCATGTGGGGAATCGCTCGGGGTAGGAGCTCCTCCAAGGACACATCTGCGGAAGGAATTGACAGCACGGCCTGTGGGAGACCTTCGCTCATCCATCTCTCTCTAACTGTCTGCAGTTCAATGATTTGATTGACAGTTCAGTCAAGGTGAAGCGATAACAAAATTTGGGGAGAAGGAAAGTTATTGAAAAGGGAAATTGGTTAATGTTATGGATCGTGTGGATTCTCAGCAAGCAGGATTGGGGAAAAGGGAGGAGAGAGCGAGTGCTCAGCTCTGATCAGCCTTGAAAACATTCCAGCTCCAAACAGAATGTGTTGGAATTCCCGGTGAACTGGCAGTGTCGCCGCAAGTACAGCTGTTAAAGTCTATGTTTATTGTCAATAACAGTTACTACTGTATTCTTAATTACTATGAAGGTCAATAAGTGCTTTGAACCCGACTATTTCGGGGAGCAATATAGATACTCAAGAGCACGCATCCTGTAACAGCCGGGGGGGAGAGAGAGACCGGGGACAGGGGGGGGGGAGAGACCGGGGACAGGGGGGGAGAGAGACCGGGGACAGGGGGGGGGAGAGAGACCAGGGACAGGGGGGGGAGAGAGACCGGGGACAGGGAGGGAGAGAGACCGGGGACAGGGGGGGGAGAGAGACCGGGGACAGGGGGGGAGAGAGACCGGGGACAGGGGGGGGAGAGAGAGAGGCCCGGGGACAGGGGGGGGAGAGAGAGGCCCGGGGACAGGGGGAGAGAGAGACCGGGGACAGGGGGGGAGAGAGACCAGGGACAGGGGGGGGAGAGAGACCGGGGACAGGGGGGGAGAGAGAGGCCCGGGGACAGGGGGGGGAGAGAGACCGGGGACAGGGGGGGAGAGAGACTGGGGACAGGGGGGGAGAGAGACCGGGGACAGTGGGGGAGAGAGAGGCCCGGGGACAGGGGGGGAGAGAGACCGGGGACAGGGGGGGAGAGAGACCGGGGACAGGGGGGAAGAGAGACCGGGGACAGGGGGGAAGAGAGACCGGGGACAGGGGGGGAGAGAGACCGGGGACAGGGGGGGAGAGAGATCGGGGACAGGGGGGGAGAGAGACCGGGGACAGGGGGGGAGAGAGACCGGGGACAGGGGGGGAGAGAGACCGGGGACAGGGGGGGAGAGAGACTGGGGACAGGGGGGGAGAGAGACCGGGGACAGGGGGGGAGAGAGACCGGGGACAGGGGGGGAGAGACCGGGGACAGGGGGGGAGAGACTGTGGACAGGGGAGAGAGAGAGACTGGGGACAGGGGAGAGAGAGACTGGGGACAGGGGGGGAGAGAGACCGGGGACAGGGGGAGAGAGAGAGACTGGGACAGGGGAGAGAGAGACTGGGGACAGGGGGGGAGAGAGACTGGGGAAAGGGGGAGAGAGAGACTGGGGACAGGGGAGAGAGAGAGACTGGGGACAGGGGGGGAGAGAGACCGGGGACAGGGGGAGAGAGAGACCGGGAACAGGGGGGGAGAGAGACCGGGGTCAGGGGGGGAGAGAGAGACTGGGGACAGGGGGGGAGAGAGACTGGGGACAGGGGGGGAGAGAGACTGGGGACAGGGGGGGAGAGAGACTGGGGACAGGGGGGGAGAGAGACTGGGGACAGGTGGGGAGAGAGACTGGGGACAGGGGGGGAGAGAGACTGGGGACAGGGGGGGAGAGAGACTGGGGACAGGGGGGGAGAGAGACTGGGGACAGGGGAGAGAGAGAGACTGGGGACAGGGGGGGAGAGAGACTGGGGACAGGGGGGAGAGAGACTGGGGACAGGGGGGGAGAGAGACTGGGGACAGGGGGGGAGAGAGACTGGGGACAGGTGGGGAGAGAGACTGGGGACAGGGGGGGAGAGAGACTGGGGACAGGGGGGGAGAGAGACTGGGGACAGGGGGGGAGAGAGACTGGGGACAGGGGAGAGAGAGAGACTGGGGACAGGGGCGAGAGAGACTGGCGCAGGGGAGAGAGACTGGGGACAGGGGAGAGAGAGACTGGGGACGGGGGAGAGAGAGACTGGGGACAGGGGGGAGAGAGACTGGGGACGGGGGAGAGAGAGACTGGGGACAGGGGGAGAGAGACTGGGGACAGGGGAGAGAGAGACTGGGGACAGGGGAGAGAGAGAGACATGGGACAGGGCAAAAATGCAAAAATTGTTTATACCAATCTGGCATAAAAGGAAATCGAAAAAGGTGACTCAACCGTGGATAACAGGGGAAATTAGAGACAGCATAAAATCCAAAGATAGGGCGTATAAAATAGCCAAAAAACGCGCCAGAGCGGAAGATTGGGAACAGTTTAAGATAGAGCAAAGGAGGGCAAAGGGCTTAATCAAGAAGGGCAAAATAGCTTACGAAAGCAAGCTGGCGGAAAATATAAAAACTAACTCCAAAAGCTTTTATAAGTATATCAAGAGGAAAAGACTGGTGAAAACCAAAGTTGGTCCATTGCAGTCAGATACGGGGGAATATATAATGGGAAATAAGGAAATGGCAGACCAACTAAATGCATACTTTGGGTCAGTCTTTACGAAGGAAGACACAAAAAACCTCCCTGGGATATCGGGAAAAATAGGGACATTGGCAAAGGAGGAACTGACGCAAATCAATATCTCTAAGGATATGGTGTTAAGGAAGCTAAAGGGATTGAAGGCGGACAAATCCCCAGGGCCTGATAACATGCATCCTAGGGTACTGAAGGAGGTGGCCCTAGAGATAGCGGATGCACTAAGCATGATTTTTCAGAATTCATTAGACTCGGGAACAGTGCCCATGGATTGGAGGGTAGCTAACGTTACCCCACTATTCAAAAAGGGGGGTAGGGAAAAAGCAGGTAATTACAGACCTGTAAGCCTTACATCAGTTGTGGGCAAAATGCTGGAGTCCATCATTAAGGATGAAATAGCCGAGCACTTAGCAAATGGGGACAGGATAGGACAGAGTCAACATGGATTTACAAAGGGTAAATCGTGCTTGACTAATCTATTGGAATTTTTTGAGGGAGTAACTGGTAAAATAGATGGGGGAGAGCCAGTAGATGTGGTGTACCTGGACTTCCAAAAGGCCTTCGATAAGGTCCCACATAAAAGATTAGCATGGAAAATTGAAGCTCATGGGATAAAGGGGAAAGTATTGACGTGGATAGAGAACTGGCTGTCAGATAGAAAACAGAGAGTTGGAATAAACGGCTCATTTTCTGAATGGCAGGCAGTAACAAGTGGGGTACCACAGGGATCTGTCCTGGGTCCCCAGCTGTTCACAATTTATATTAATGACCTGGATCAGGGAGTCGAATGCAGCATTTCCAAATTTGCAGACGACACTAAACTAGGAGGGGGGGTGGGCTCAGAGGAGGAGACCAGGAAGCTCCAGAGCGATTTGGACAGACTGGGTGATTGGGCGGATAAATGGCAGATGCACTATAATGTGGACAAGTGCGAAGTTATCCACCTTGGGTGCAGGAACGGGAGGGCAAATTATTATTTAAATGGCAATAAATTGGGAGAGGGGGAAGTACAGAGAGACCTGGGTGTTCTTGTACACCAGTCACTGAAGGCGAGCATGCAGGTGCAACAGGCGGTCAAGAAGGCAAACGGTATGCTGGCCTTCATAGCAAAAGGGTTGGAATACAGGAACAGGGATACCTTGCTGCAGCTGTACAGGGCACTGGTGAGACCACACCTCGAGTACTGTGTACAGTTTTGGTCGCCTCATCTGAGGAAAGATGTTCTTGCCATGGAGGGGGTGCAGCGGCGATTCACCAGGCTGATACCAGGAATGGCGGGATTGACCTATGAGGAGAGACTATGTAGTTTAGGGATGTACACACTGGAGTTTAGAAGATTGAGAGGGGACCTCATAGAAGTGTATAAAATTCTGACAGGTCTAGACAGATTAGATGCAGAAGGAATGTTTCCCTTGGCGGGTGAGAACAGAACTAGAGGACATAATTTAAGGATAAGGGCTAAACCATTTAGGACAGAAATGAGGGGGAATTTCTTCACTCAGAGAGTGGTGAACCTGTGGAACTCATTGCCACAGAGGGCAGTGTACGCCAGCTCATTAAATATATTTAAGAGGGAATTAGATATATTTCTACAGGCAAAAGGGGTTAAGGGTTACGGAGAGAAGGCGGGGACGGGATACTGAATTGAAGGATCAGCCATGATCTCATTAAATGGCGGAGCAGGCTCGAAGGGCCGGATGGCCTACTCCTGCTCCTATCTTCTATGTATCTATGTATCTATGTAGGGGGAGTGAGAGACTGGGGACAGGGGGAGAGAGAGACTGGGGACAGGGGAGAGAGAGAGACTGGGGACAGGGGGGGAGAGAAACCGGGGACAGGGGGGGTGAGAGACTGGGGACAGGGGAGAGAGAGAGACTGTGGACAGGGGGAGAGAGAGACTGGGGACAGGGAGAGAGAGAGACTGGGGACAGCGGGGGAGAGAGACTGGGGACAGGGGAGAGAGAGACTGGGGACAGGGGGAGAGAGAGACTGTGGACAGGGGGAGAGAGAGACTGGGGACAGGGAGAGAGAGAGACTGGGGACAGCGGGGGAGAGAGACTGGGGACAGGGGGGGAGAGAGAGACTGGGGACAGGGGGAGAGAGAGACTGGGGACAGGGGGGGGAGAGACTGGGGACAGGGGCGGAGAGACTGGGGACAGGGGGGGGGAGAGACTGGGGACAGGGGGAGAGAGAGAGACTGGAGACAGGGGGGGAGAGATACTGGGGACAGGGGAGAGAGACTGGGGACAGGGGGAGAGAGAGACTGGGGACAGGGGGAGAGAGAGACTGGGGACAGGGGGAGAGAGAGACTGGGACAGGGGGGAGAGAGAGACTGGGGACAGGGGGGGGGAGTGACTGGGGACAGGGGGAGAGAGAGACTGGGGCCAGGGGGAGAGAGAGACTGGGGCCAGGGGGAGAGAGAGACTGGGGACAGGGGGGGGAGTGACTGGGGACAGGGGGGAGAGAGAGACTGGGGACAGGGGGAGAGAGAGACTGGGGACAGGGGGGAGAGAGAGACTGGGGACAGGGGGGGGAGTGACTGGGGACAGGGGGGAGAGAGAGACTGGGGACAGGGGGGGAGAGAGACTGGGGACAGGGGGAGAGAGAGAGACATGGGACAGAGGGAGAGAGAGAGACTGGGGACAGGGGAGAGGAGAGAGACTGGGGACAGGGGGGGAGAGAGAGACTGGGGACAGGGGGGGAGAGAGACCGGGGACAGGGGGGGAGAGAGACCGGGGACAGGGGGGGAGAGAGACCGGGGACAGGGGGGGAGAGAGAGGCCCGGGGACAGGGGGGCAGAGAGACCGGGGACAGGGGGGGAGAGAGAGGCCCGGGGACAGGGGGGGAGAGAGACCGGGGACAGGGGGGGGGGAAGACCGGGGACAGGGGGGGGAGAGACCGGGGACAGGGGGGGGAGAGAGACTGGGGACAGGGGGGGGAGAGAGACTGGGGACAGGGGGGGGAGAGAGACTGGGGACAGGGGGGGAGAGAGACCGGGGACAGGGGGGGAGAGAGACCGGGGACAGGGGGGGAGAGAGACCGGGGACAGGGGGGGAGAGAGACCGGGGACAGGGGGGGAGAGACCGGGGACAGGGGGGGAGAGACTGTGGACAGGGGAGAGAGAGAGACTGTGGACAGGGGAGAGAGAGACTGGGGACAGGGGGGGAGAGAGACCGGGGACAGGGGGAGAGAGAGAGACTGGGGACAGGGGGGGAGAGACTGGGGACAGGGGGGGGAGAGAGACTGGGGACAGGGGGAGAGAGAGAGACTGGGGACAGGGGGAGAGAGAGAGACTGGGGACAGAGGGGGAGAGAGACTGGGGACAGGGGGGGGAGAGAGACTGGGGACAGGGGGGGGAGAGAGACTGGGGACAGGAGGGGAGAGAGAGAGACTGGGGACAGGGGAGAGAGAGACTGGGGACAGGAAGGGAGAGAGACTGGGGACAGGGGAGAGAGAGAGACTGGGGACAGGGGAGAGACTGGGGACAGGGGGAGAGAGACTGAGGACAGGGGAGAGAGAGAGACTGGGGACAGGAGAGAGAGAGACTGGGGACAGGAGAGAGAGAGACTGGGGACAGGGGGAGAGAGAGAGACTGGGGACAGGGGAGAGAGAGAGACTGGGGACAGGGGGAGAGAGAGAGACTGGGGACAGGGGGAGAGAGACTGAGGACAGGGGAGAGAGAGAGACTGGGGACAGGAGAGAGAGAGACTGGGGACAGGAGAGAGAGAGACTGGGGACAGGGGGAGAGAGAGAGACTGGGGACAGGGGAGAGAGAGAGACTGGGGACAGGGGGGGAGAGAGACTGGGGACAGGGGGAGAGAGAGAGACTGGGGACAGGGGAGAGAGAGACACTGGGGACAGGGGAGAGAGAGACTGGGGACAGGGGGAGAGAGACTGGGGACAGGGGAGAGAGACTGGGGACAGGGGAGAGAGAGAGACTGGGGACAGGAGAGAGAGAGACTGGGGACAGGGGAGAGAGAGAGACTGGGGACAGGGGGGGAGAGAGACTGGGGACAGGGGGGAGAGAGAGACTGGGGACAGGGGGGGGAGAGAGACTGGGGACAGGGGGGGGAGAGAGACTGGGGACAGGGGGGGAGAGAGACTGTGGACAGTGGGGGAGAGAGACTGGGGACAGGGGAGAGAGAGAGACTGGGGACAGGGGAGAGAGAGACTGGGGACAGGGGAGAGAGAGACTGGGGACAGGGGGGGAGAGACTGGGGACAGGGGGAGAGAGAGAGACTGGGGACAGGGGGGGAGAGAGACTGGGGACAGGGGGGGGGAGAGAGAGACTGGGGACAGGGGGGGAGAGAGACTGGGGACAGGGGAGAGAGAGCGACTGGGGACAGGGGGGGAGAGAGACTGGGGACAGGGGGGGGAGAGACTGGGGACAGGGGGAGAGAGAGACTGGGGACAGGGGGGGAGAGAGACTGGGGACAGGGGGGGGAGAGACTGGGGACAGGGGAAGAGAGAGACTGGGGACAGGGGAAGAGAGAGACTGGGGACAGGGGGGGAGAGACTGGGGACAGGGGAGAGAGAGAGACTGGGGACGGGGGAGAGAGAGACTGGGGACAGGGGAGAGAGAGAGACTGGGGACAGGGGAGAGAGAGACTGGGGACAGGGGGGGAGAGACTGGGGACAAGGGAGAGAGAGAGACTGGGGACAGGAGGGGAGAGAGAGAGACTGGGGACAGGGGAGAGAGAGACTGGGGACAGGAAGGGAGAGAGACTGGGGACAGGGGGAGAGAGACTGGGGACAGGGGGGAGAGAGACCGGGGACAGGGGGGGAGAGAGACTGGGGACAGGGGAGAGAGAGAGACTGGGGACAGGGGAAGAGAGAGACTGGGGACAGGGGGGGAGAGACTGGGGACAGGTGGGGAGAGAGAGACTGGGGACAGGGGAGAGAGTGACTGGGGACAGGGGGGGAGACTGGGGACAGGGGGGGAGAGAGACTGGGGACTGGGGACAGGGGAGAGAGAGACTGGGGACAGGGGGGGAGAGAGAGACTGGGGACAGCGGGGGAGTGAGACTGGGGACAGGGGAGAGAGAGACTGGGGGCAGGGGGTGAAAGAGAGACTGGGGACAGGGGGAGAGAGACTGGGGACAGGGGAGAGAGAGAGACTGGGGAGAGGGGAGAGAGAGACTGGGGACAGGGGGAGAGAGACTGGGGACAGGGGGGGAGAGAGACTGGGGACAGGGGGAGAGAGAGACTGGGGACAGGGGGAGAGAGACTGGGGACAGGGGAGAGAGAGAGACTGGGGACAGGGGAGAGAGAGACTGGGGACAGGGGGTGAAAGAGAGACTGGGGACAGGGGAGAGAGAGACTGGGGACAGGAGGGGAGAGAGAGAGACTGGGGACAGGGGAGAGAGAGACTGGGGACAGGAAGGGAGAGAGACTGGGGACAGGGGGAGAGAGACTGGGGACAGGGGGGAGAGAGACTGGGGACAGGGGAGAGAGAGACTGGGGACAGGAGGGGAGAGAGACTGGGGACAGGGGGAGAGAGAGACTGGGGACGGGGGAGAGAGAGACTGGGGACAGGAGGGGAGAGAGACTGGGGACAGGGGGAGAGAGAGACTGGGGACGGGGGAGAGAGAGACTGGGGACAGGGGAGAGAGAGACTGGGGACAGGAGGGGAGAGAGACTGGGGACAGGGGGAGAGAGAGACTGGGGACGGGGGAGAGAGAGACTGGGGACACGAGGGGAGAGAGACTGGGGACAGGGGGGGGGAGAGACTGGGGACAGGGGAGAGAGAGACTGGGGACAGGGGAGAGAGAGACTGGGGACAGGGGAGAGAGAGACTGGGGACAGGGGAGAGAGAGACTGGGGACAGGGGAGAGAGAGACTGGGGACAGGGGAGAGAGAGAGACTGGGGACAGGGGGGAGAGAGACTGGGGACAGGGGGGGGTGAGAGACTGGGGACAGGGGGAGAGAGACTGGGGACAGGGGGAGAGAGAGTGGGTACAGGGGGAGAGAGAGACTGGGGACAGGGGGGGAGAGAGAGACTGGGGACAGGGGGAGAGAGAGAGACTGGGGACAGGGGAGAGAGAGACTGGGGACAGGGGAGAGAGACTGGGGACAGGGAGAGAGAGAGACTGGGGACAGGGGAGAGAGAGACTGGGGACAGGGAGAGAGAGAGACTGGGGACAGGGGAGAGAGAGAGAGACTGGGGACAGGGGAGAGAGAGAGCGACTGGGGACAGGGGGGGGGAGAGAGACTGGGGACAGGGGGGAGAGAGAGACTGGGGACAGGGGAGAGAGAGAGACTGGGGACAGGGGGAGAGAGAGACTGGGGACAGGGGGAGAGAGAGACTGGGGACAGGGGGAGAGAGAGACTGGGGACAGGGAGTGAGAGAGAGACTGGGGACAGGGGGAGAGAGAGAGACTGGGGACAGGGGGAGAGAGACTGGGGACAGGGGAGAGAGAGACTGGGGACAGGGGAGAGAGAGAGACTGGGGACAGGGGGGGAGACTGGGGACAGGGGGGGAGAGAGAGACTGGGGACAGGGGGAGAGAGACTGGGGACAGGGGGGGAGAGAGAGACTGGGGACAGGGGAGAGAGAGACTGGGGACAGGGGAGAGAGAGACTGGGGACAGGGGGGGAGAGAGAGACTGGGGACAGCGGGGGAGAGAGACTGGGGACAGGGGAGAGAGAGACTGGGGACAGGGGGTGAAAGAGAGACTGGGGACAGGGGGAGAGAGACTGGGGACAGGGGAGAGAGAGAGACTGGGGAGAGGGGAGAGAGAGACTGGGGACAGGGGGAGAGAGACTGGGGACAGGGGGGGAGAGAGACTGGGGCCAGGGGGAGAGAGAGACTGGGGCCAGGGGGAGAGAGACTGGGGACAGGGGAGAGAGAGAGACTGGGGACAGGGGAGAGAGAGACTGGGGACAGGGGAGAGAGAGACTGGGGACAGGGGAGAGAGAGACTGGGGACAGGGGAGAGAGAGACTGGGGACAGGGGAGAGAGAGACTGGGGACAGGGGAGAGAGAGACTGGGGACAGGGGAGAGAGAGACTGGGGACAGGGGAGAGAGAGAGACTGGGGACAGGGGGGGAGAGAGACTGGGGACAGGAGGGGAGAGAGACTGGGGACAGGGGAGAGAGAGACTGGGGACAGGGGAGAGAGAGACTGGGGACAGGGGAGAGAGAGAGACTGGGCACAGGGGGTGAGAGAGACTGGGGACAGGGGGGGAGAGAGACTGGGGACAGGGGGAGAGAGAGAGACTGGGGACAGGGGGAGAGAGAGAGAGACTGGGGACAGGGGGAGAGAGAGAGACTGGGGACAGGGGGAGAGAGAGAGACTGGGGACAGGTGGAGAGAGAGACTGGGGACAGGGGGAGAGAGAGAGAGACTGGGGACAGCGGGAGAGAGAGAGAGACTGGGGACAGGGCGGGGGAGAGACTGGGGACAGGGGGGGTTGGGGACAGGGGGGGTTGGGGACAGGGTGGGGTTGGGGACAGGGGGGGGTTGGGGACAGGGTGGGGTTGGGGACAGGGGAGGTTTGGGGACAGGGGGGTTGGGGACAGGGGGGGTTGGGGACAGGGGGGGTTTGGGGACAGGGGGGCTGGGGACAGGGGGGGTTGGGGACAGGGGGGGTTGGGGACAGGGGGGGTTGGGGACAGGGGTTGGGGACAGGGGGGGTTGGGGACAGGGGGGGTTGGGGACAGGGGTTGGGGACAGGGGCGGTTGGGGACAGGGGGGGTTGGGGACAGGGGGTGTTGGGGACGGGGGTTTGAGGACAGGGGCGGTTGGGGACAGGGGTTGGGGACAGGGGGTGGTTGGGGACAGTGGGGGGAGAGACTGGGGACAGGGCGGGGGAGAGACTGGGGACAGGGGGGGTTGGGGACAGTGGGGGGTTGGGGACAGGGGGGGGGTTGGGGACAGGGGTTGGGGACAGGGGTTGAGGACAGTGGGGCTGGGGCTCGGTCACCGCGGTCAAACACATCTCAGTCATTTATTCTTCCTAAAGAATGTAAGGTTCTGTTTTTACCTGGTTTCTCCTTTTTGTGAGGATGTAAATGCCGGCGGCGAGGACTCCGGTCAGCAGCAGCCCGAGCGGTAAACCCAGCCCCAGCCCCAGCCCGAGCACCAAGCCTCCATCCACCGGGCTCTGAAACAAAGAGACCAACTTTACAGCCGCCGGCCGGATTCCCAACTCCGACTCATCCTCGGGGCTCCCCAGTTACAGCCCCGCTCAGTGTCGGGACCTTTCCTGTGGGAGCCTCTGATCACTGGGCTAAAGGTTAACTGTGTGTCCAAAACCTGGCAACTCTAGCTCGGGTCGAGCTGGCAACCTTCCAACCCTTTGCCGCTGCAGCCGAGGAAGCTACCAGAATGTGAAGGAGGTTTCGGTTCACACTGGAATATGGACCTTCTGCATGAAGGTCAACAGATCAAGAAAGCTCTCCCCGTACCTTCTCCACAGCGTTAATACCAGAGAGACACAGCCCGTGAGACTGACCAGCACTCCTGTCTCCTTACCTCATTACTTGACCCAGTTGTTCCATTAGTAAATGGCTGCAAAATTAAAGAGATAATGTACAGATTAGACATTAAACAGCAATGCTTTTCTCCATTGGAGAATCACCGTGTTTCACACAAAGAAACTCCCCTGTACCAAAACTCAATAAGAATTATTTGAAACTCTACTGACATCAGGATTGCCAAATCTGGTTGGACGTATTCCTGGAAGTTTCCTCACCTGACCTTCAGCCTCCTTGCCCCCACACTCCCGCTATTATTCGCCCAACATGTCCATCCTCGCGGAGCCTCGCCTTTACTCGCCAATTGGAAAGCGGACAATCTCCTCCTCACCCAATTGGATAATGGTTGACTATCAGTCAAACAGCCCTTATCACATTTCCAATATTTTCATAACTAATAAATGAAAGTTCACGGAAATTGAAAAAGCTCAATGTTATTAATGTTTCTATGATTTTTCTCCCAGGTTGCTCACTGCACTGTCCTGGAGATTAAGCTTTAATTCCTGGAGACGCTACTCATTTTTTGGCTATCAATTAGGATCATTAAACCACCAATTGGAATCACTTAAACCATGAGTTCCAAATTATAATAAAACGAATGGGAAAAGCTTATTGAATTATAATTTGTAACTTTTTTTATTTGTTCCTGGGATGTGGGCGTCGCTGGCAAGGCCAGCAGGGAGTTCCAGGATTTAAATCCAGCGACGATGAAGGAACGGCGATATACTTCCAAGTCAGGATGGTGTGTGACTTGGAGGTGGTGGTGTTCCCATGCGCCTGCTGCCCTCGTCCTTCTAGGTGGTAGAGATTGTAGATTTGGGAGATGCTGTCGAAGAAGCCTTGGCGAGTTGCTGCAGTGCATCTTGTAGATGGTACACACTGCAGCCATGGTGGAGGGAGTGAATGTTTACGGTGGTGGATGGGGTGCCAATCAAGCAGGCTGCTTTGTCTTGGATGGTGTTGAGCTTCTTGAGTGTTGTTGGAGCTGCACTCATCCAGGCAAGTGGAGAGTATTCCATCACACTCCCTGACTTGTGCCTTGTAGATGGTGGAAAGGCTTTGGGGAGTCAGGAGGTGAGACACTCGCCGCAGAATACCCAGCCTCTGACCTGCTCTTGTTGCCACAGTATTTATGTGGCTGGTCCAGTTAAGTTTCTGGTCAATGGTGATGCACAGGATGTTGATGTTGGGGGATTCGGCGATGGTAATGCCGTTGAATATCAAGGGGCGGTGGTTAGACGCTCTCTTGGAGGAGATAGTCATTGCCTGGCATTTGTGTGGCATGAATGTTACTTGTCACTTATCAGCCCAAGCCTGAATGTCGTCCAGGTCTTGTTGCATGCGGGCATGGACTGCTTCATTATCTGAGGAGATGTGAATGGCGCTGAACACTGTGCAATCATCAGCGAACATCCCCACTTCTGACCTTAGGATGGAGGGAAGGTCATTGATGTCCTGAGGATGAAGCAGCTGAAGATGGTTGGGTCCAGGACACTGCCCTGAGGAACTTCTGCAGCGATGTCCTGGGGCTGAGATGATTGGCCTCCCAACAACCACAGCCATCTTCCTTTGTTCTAGGTATGACTCCAGCCAGTAGAGATTCTTTCCCCTAATTCCCATTGACTTCAGTTTTACTAGGGCTCCTTGATGCCACACTCGGTCAAATGCTGCCTTGAAGTCAAGGGCAGTCACTTTCACCTCACCTCTGGAATTCAGCTCTTTTGTCCATGTTTGGACCAAGGCTGTAATGAGGTCTGGAGCTGAGTGGTCCTGGCAGAACCCAAACTGAGCATCGGTGAGCAGGTTATTGGGGAGCAAGTGCCGTTTGATAGCATTGTCAACAACACCTTCCATCACTTTGCTGATGATTGAGAGTAGACTGATGGGGCGTTAATTGGCCAGATTGGATTTGTCCTGCTTTTTGTGGACAGGACATACCTAGGCAGTTTTCCACATTGGCGGGTAGATGCCAGTGTTGTAGCTGTACTGGAACAGCTTGACTAGAGGCGCAGCTGGTTCTGGAGCACAAGTCTTCAGCACGATAGCTGGGATGGGATAGCCTTTGCTGTATCCAGTGCGCTCAGCTGTTTCTTGATATCATGCAGAGTGAATCGAATTGGCTGAAGACTGGCTTCTATGATGGTGGGGACCTCAGGAGGAGGTCGATATTGATCATCCACTTGGCACTTCAGGAGCCTTGTCTTTTGCGCTCATGTGCTGGGCTCCACCATCATTGAGGATGGGGATATTCATGGAGCCTCCTCTCGTTAGTTGTTTAATGGTCCACCGCCATTCACGACTGGATGTGGCAGGACTGCAGAGCTTTGATCTGATCCATTGGTTATAGGATCTGTCTATAGCATGCTGCTTCCGTTGTTTTGCATGCATGTAGTCCTGTGTTGCAGCTTCCCCAGGTTGGCACCTCATTTTTAGGTACGCTTGGTGCTGCTCCTGGCATGCTCTTCTACACTTCTCAGTGAACCAGGGTTGGTACCCTGGCTTGATGGTAATGGTAGAGTGAGGGATATGCCGGGCCATGAGGTTACAGATTGTGGTGGAATACAATTCTGCTGCTGCCCCACAGCGCCTCATGGATGCCCAGTTTTGAGCTGCTAGATCTGTTGTGAATCTATTCCATTTAGCACAGTGGTTGTGCCACACAACACGATGGGTGGTTGTCCTCAGTGTGAAGATGGAACTCCACAAGGACTATGTGGTGGTCACTGCTACCAATACTGTCATGGACAGGTGTATCTGCGACAGGTAGATTGGTGAGGACGAGGTCAAGTAGGTTTTTCCCTCGTGTTGGTTCTCTCACTACCTGCTGCAGGCCCAGTCTGGTAGCTATATCATTCAGGACTTGGCCAGTAGTGGTGCTAGCGAGCCACTCTTGGTGATGGACATTGAAGTCCCCCACCCAGAGTACATTCAGTCCCTCAGTGCTTCTTCAACCTGGAGGAGTACTGATTCATCAGCTGAGGGAGGGCGGTAGGTGGTAATCAGCAGGAGGTTTCCTTGACCTGAAGCCAGGAGACTTCATGGGGTCCGGAGTCAATGTTGATCACTCCCAAGACCACTCCCTCCCGAATGTATACCACGTGGGACAGGACAGGATATACCCAGGGATGGTGATGGAGGAGTCTGGGACATTGGCTGAAAGTATGACTATGTCAGGCTGTTGCCTGTGGGGCAGCCCTCCCAATTTTGGCACAAGCTGTTAGTGAGGAGGACTTTGCAGGGTTGACTGGGCTGGGTGTGCCATTGTCGTGGTCGATGCCGGGTGGTCTGTCCAGTTTTATTCTTATTATTGTTTTTTGTAGCGCTTTCATACAACTGAATGGCTTGCTAGGCCATTTCAGACAGCAGTTAAGAATCAACCACATTGGGTGGGGTGGGTCTGGAGTCCTTACCTAGACGACAGATTTCCTTCCCGAAAAGACATTAGTGAACCAGATGGGTTTTTATGACAATCTGGTAGATTCATGGTCACCATTACTGATACTAGCTTTTTATTCCAGATTTATTTAACTGAATTTAAATTTCCTGTTTGAACTCACGTCTCTGGATTACTAGTCCAGGCCTCTGGATTACTAGTCCAGTAACATAACCACTATGCTATCGTTCCCGACTGCATCCACCATGCCTTCTGTTCATGAAAGCTTCAAGCGTACCGACAGACACCTCGTGCTCCCTCTCCAGAGACTCCCTGGTGCAGACATAGCTGTGGAAGAGAGGCATCCCAGAGAGTTGGAAATCCTACCTGATGCTTTACAGATTCGTGAACCCATTGGGCCCAATATCCGAAAGGTGGAAGGATGGAGGTGGTCTCGGGACTTCCAACCACTTGTGGACTTCACCCCATTGTAAATTATTTAAATAAGCAGAGGGGTGCAGGCCTGCAACACTTCTGATGCACTGGGGTGGGGCAGGGGCGCAGCCCAAATGGGACATGAAGAAGGGGAGGCAAGAGGTCGCAGAGAGGGGAAGATGGCACCACGACAGAGTGCACTCCATACCCATCATCGCATCCACACGGAGAGGTGAAAGTTAAAGGACAGGTCAAAGGTTAGGGAAGCCCAGGACTGCTGGAGTCCTCCTGTCTTATTTACACATCTTACTGTGAGATGCCACACACCATTGTCAGTAACACCAGTCCCCTTCTTACCTCAGCACTTGTCAGGCTTGTTCCATTAGGAAAGCTCTGGAAATTTGAACAGATAGCACACAGATCAGATACTGAACAGCAAAGCCTTTCTCCATTAGAGAATCACTGTGTTACACACAAACAAACTCTGGCTCCAGCATGAAAAAAAATAGCATACTCACCTGCTAAAATTAAATTATTTAACACTTTTAAAAGACTGATATTGATATTATGTTAGTTCCGTCTCCTGTTAGAGACTATCTATGTTTGTGGCCGTTTACTTAGACTGAATATAATGTGCTAGATGTCATAGATTGACACTATCAGATAACTGGAGAGGACTGGAGAGTGGCGAATGTTGTTCCTCTCTTCAAGAAAGGAAATAGGAATGACCCTGGTAATTATAGGCCGGTTAGTCTTACTTCGGTGGTTGGTAAGATAATGGAAAAGGTCCTGAGGGATAGGATTTATGACCATTTGGAAAGGGGCAACTTAATCAGGGATAGTCAACACGGATTTGTGAAGGGTAAGTCTTGCCTAACAAATTTGATTGAATTCTTTGAGGAGGTAACTAAGTGTGTAGATGAAGGTAGAGCAGTTGATGTCGTATACATGGATTTTAGTAAGGCGTTTGATAAGGTTCCCCATGGTCGTCTCATGAAGAAAGTAAGGAGTTGTGGGATAGAGGGAAATTTGGCCGATTGGATAAGTAACTGGCTATCTCATAGAAGGCAGAGGGTGGTGGTGGATGGAACATTTTCGGACTGGAGACCAGTTACCAGCGGTGTGCCACAGGGGTCGGTGCTGGGTCCTCTGCTGTTTGTGATTTTTATCAATGACTTGGAGGAGGGGACTGAAGGGTGGATCAGTAAATTTGCTGATGACACCAAGATTGGTGGAGTAGTGGATGAGGTGGAGGGCAGTTGTAGGCTGCAAAGAGACATTGATAGGATGCAGAGCTGGGCCGAAAAATGGCAGATGGAATTTAACCCTGATAAGTGCGAGGTGATTCATTTTGGTAGGGCAAATGTGAATAAAGATTACAGGGTCAACGGCAGGGTTCTGAGGAACGTGGAGGAGCAGAGGGATCTGGGGGTTCATATCCACAGATCTCTGAAGGTTGCCACTCAAGTGGATAGAGCAGTAAAGAAGGCCTATGGTGTGTTGGCGTTTATTAACAGAGGGTTTGAGTTTAAGAACCGTGAGGTTATGCTGCAACTGTACAGGACCTTGGTGAGACCACATTTGGAATATTGTGTGCAGTTCTGGTCACCTCACTATAAGAAGGACGTGGAAGCATTGGAAAGAGTGCAAAGGAGATTTACCAGGATGCTGCCTGGTTTGGGGGGGGAGGTCTTATGAGGAAAGATTGACGGAGTTGGGGCTTTTCTCTTTAGAGCGGAGGAGGATGAGAGGCGACTTAATAGAGGTTTATAAGATGATGAGGGGGATAGATAGAGTGGATGTTCAGAGACTATTTCCTCGGGTAGAGGCAGCTGTTACAAGGGGGCATAACTATAAGGTGCATGGGGGGAGATATAGAAGGGATGTCCGAGGTAGATTCTTTACTCAGAGAGTGGTTGGGGTGTGGAATGGACTGCCTGCTGTGATAGTGGAGTCGGACACTTTAGGAACTTTCAAGCGGTTATTGGATAAGCACATGGAGCACACCAGAGTGATAGGGAGTGTGATAGCTTGATCTTGGTCTCGGACAATGCTCGGCACAACATCGAGGGCCGAAGGGCCTGTACTGTGCTGTACTGTTCTATGTTCTATGTTCTATGTAACCACATAGACAAGGATTATAGAAACCTACATACCACACAGCAATCTTGCAAAAAGCTAATGTAAGTCGATTATCTTCACACCGAAGTTATCCACTTTGGTAGGAAAAATAGAAAAGCAGAGTATTTTTTAAATGGTGAGAGATTGGGAAATGTTGGTGTTCAGAGGGGACTGGGTGTCCTTGTACACGAATCACTGAAAGTTAACATGCAGGTACAGTAAGCAATTAGGAAAGCAAATGGTATGTTGGCCTTTATTACAAGAGGATTTGAGTATAAGAGTAAAGATGTCTTACTGCAATTATATAGGGCCCTGGTGAGACCACACCTGGAGTATTGTGTACAGTTTTGGTCTCCTTACCTAAGGAAGGATATACTGGCCATAGAGGGAGTGCAACGAAGATTCACCAGACTGATTCCTGGGATGGGAGAATTGTCCTATGAGGAGAAATTGAGTAGACTGGGCCTATATTCTCTAGAGTTTAGAAGAATGAGAGGTGATCTCATTGAAACATACAAAATTCTTACAGGGCTTGACAGGGTAGATGCAGGGAGGATGTTTCCCCTGGCTGGGGAGTCTAGAACCAGGGGACACAGTCTCAGAGTAAGGGGTTGGCCATTTAGGACTGAGATGAGGAGAAATTTCTTCACTCAGAGGGTGGTGAATCTTTGGAATTCTCTACCCCAGAGGGCTGTGGAGGCTCAGTCATTGAGTATATTCAAGACAGAGATCGATAGATTTTTGAATATTAAGGGAATCAAGGGATATGGGGATAGTACAGGAAAGTGGAGATGAGGTAGAAGATCAGCCATGATCTTATTGAATGGTGGAGCAGGCTCAAAGGGCCGTATGGCCTACTTCTGCTCCTATTTCTTATGTTCTTACATAGGATATAAGGCACAGAAACAGGCCATTCGGCCCAACCAGTCCATGCAGATGTTTATGCTCCACTCGAGCCTCCTCCCGTCTTTCCTCATCTAAATCTATCAGCGTAACCCTCTATCCCTTCTCCCTCATATGTTTTTCCAGCCTCCCCTTAAATGTATCTATACTATTCGCTTCAACCACTCCCTGTGGTAGCGAGTTCCACATTCTCACCACTCTCTGGGTAAAGAAGTTTCTTCTGAATTCCCTATTGGATTTCTTGGTGACTATCTTATATTGATGGCCTCTAGTTATGCTCTTCCCCACAAGTGGAAACATTCTCTCTGTATCCACTCTATCAAAACCTTTCATAATTTTATAGACCTCTATTAGGTCACCCCTCAGCCTTCTTTTTTCAAGAGAAAAGAGACCCAGCCTGTTCATCCTTTCCTGATATGTATACCCTCGCATTTCTGGTATCATCCTTGTAAATCTTCTCTGCACCCTCTCCAGTGCCTCTATATCCTTTTTATAATATGGCGACCAGAACTGCCCGCAATACTCTAGTGTGGTCTAAACAAGGATCGATACAGGTTTAGCATAACTTCCCTACTTTTCAATTCTATCCTTCTAGAAATAAACCCTTGTGCTTGGTTTGCATTTTTAATAGCCTTGCTAACCTGTGTCACAACTTTTAGTGAGATGTCACACAACACCAGGTTATAGTCCAACAGTTTTATTTGAAATCACAAGCTTTCGGAGCTGCTGCTCCTTCGTCAGGTGAAGTGAAGGAATACAAATCGGCAAAGCATATATAGACAGAGAACAATGCCTATGCAGAGTACAATGTCAGACGACTACAGTTAATCTTTCTGACTGCCTTTTATCACACCTCGGCAGAGAGACAATCAGGTCAGTCAGGAAGACATTATATTAAAGACATAGCAAAATACAACTGAGACAATGAGGTGGGGTCACAGGGGGTCCAATGTGTCAAATGCTGCAGTCTGTATGGAAAACCATAAACTTTAAACTTTTTACTTTTTTTTACTGGAAATCACATCTGTGAACAAGCCAACGACGACTCGAGTCTGGATGACTCTACGTCGTGTAGCGTGACATGAACCCAAGATCCCGGTTGAGGCCGTCCTCATGGGTGCGGAACTTGGCTATCAGTTTCATGACAACTTTTAGTGATTTGTGTATTTGTACTCCGAGATCCCTTTGTTCCTCTACCCCACCTAGACTTGCACCCTCCAAGTGATAAGTGACCTCCCTATTCTTCCTGCCAAAAAATGTAATACCTCACATTTGTCTGTGTTGAACATATTTGCCAATTATTTGCCCATTCTGAACGTTTATTAATGTCCTCTTGTAATTTGTTGCAGTCCTCCTCAGTATTGACTATCCCCCCCAATTTGGTATCATCCGCAAATTTAGAAATTGTGTTTTTGATTCCAAAGTCTAAATCGTTAATGTAAATTGTGAACAGCAGTGGTCCCAGTATTGATCCTTGTGGAACACCACTGCCACTGTGATTAGCTACCCTTAGCTACTCTCTGCTTTCTGTCCTGAAACCAGCTAGCAATCCATTCTGCTACTTGTCCCCTGACACCGCATTCTCTGACCTTATTCATTAGTCTATTAGGGTGGAAACAGTTTCTCCCTCTCTACTCCACCAAAACCCCATATGATTTTGAACACCTCTATTAAATGTCCCCTTAACTTCTCTGCACTAAGGAGAACAACCCCAGCTTCTCCAGTCTCTCCACATCACTGAAGTCCCTCGTGTACTTAAAGATAAATCAGAATGGATTTATCTTTAAGTCCCCTGGTCCTCAGGCAGCCTGTGTTGGGCTGCTGATCACTACAACACCTGGCCACACTATTCCTGGGCTAGAGGGAGGGGTGGGGAATCATGCTCAGTATTAGTGACCCCTGGACATTGGCTGAGAAGAGAGTTCAGATGTGATAATGATGCCCTCACAGTCGAATCACACGTTGACTCATTGTGGAGGCTCATGAGTGGAGAATAAAATCTTGGTGAGATACTGGAGGGCTGTCATCCCCCATGGGACCAGCCCCCAGAATGAGTCAGCATCGTGGCATAGGGTCAAGGTAGGGGGAGTGGGGGGTGGGGGGGGGGGGTGGCATAGGTGCAGAGTGGGGGGGGTGGCATGGGAGGGGAGCGGGGGGGTGGCATAGGTGCGGAGTGGGGGGGTGGCATGGGAGGGGAGCGGCACGGGAAGGGGGTGGGGGGGTGGGTGGCATTGGAGGGGAGCAGGGGGGTGGGTGGCATGGGAGGGCAGTAGGGGTGGGGGGTGGACGGGAGGGAAGAAGAGGGAAGTGGAGTAAACTAGGAAATGAATATTTGAAAATTGATTGTGTAGCAGACGCTGAAATAATCAAAAATAGTCCCAATGGCATAGTGGGTGAAAGCATTGCTCCATGTAACAACGTCTTGCATTTCACCTTTAATGTAGTAAAACGTCCCAAGGCGCTTCACAGGAGCGATTATCAAACAAAATTTGACACCGAGCCACATAAGAAGATATTAGGACAGGTGACCAAGAGGTAGGTTTTAAGGAGCGTCTTAAAGGAGGAGAGAGAGGTAGAGAGATCGAGAGGTTTAGGGAGGGAATTCCAGAGCTTAGGGCCCAGGCAACAGAAGGCACAGCCACCAATGGTGTGGCGATGAAAATCAGGGATGCGCAAGAGGCCAGGATTGGAGGAGCGCAGAGATATTGGACGGTTGTAGGGCTGGAGGAGATTATAGAGATTGGGAGGGGCGAAGCCATGGAGGGATTTGAAAACAAGGATGAGAATTTTAAAATTGAGGAGTTGCCGGACCGAGAGACAATGTAGGTCAGTGAGCACAGGGGTGATGGGTGAACGAGACTTGGTGCGAGTTAGGACACGGGGTAGCAGAGTGTTGGATGACCTCAAGTTTATGGAGGGTGGAAGATGGGAGACGTAACAAAGGCATGGTTGAGGGTTTCAGCAGCAGATATGGTGAGGGAGGGGTGGAGACAGACGATGTTATGGAGGTCGATGCAGGCGGTTTTAGTGATGGAGAGGATATGGGGTCGGAAGATCATTTCAGGGTCAAATACGACACCAAGGTTGCGAACAGTCTGGTTAAGCCTCAGAGAGTGGCCAGGGAGAGGGATGCAGTCAGTGACTAGAGAATGGAGATGTGGCGGGGACCGAAGACAATGGCGTTGGTCTTCCCAATATTTAACACTTGAACTGTAGAGAAGGAAGGTCCTGCGTTCCACCCAGTCTGTGATAGGAAGGGTTAGATACAGAGCAAAACTCCCTCTACACTGTCCCATCAAACACTCCCAGGGCAGGTACAGCACGGGTTAGATACAGAGTAAAGCTCCCTCTACACTGTCCCATCAAACACTCCCAGGGCAGCTACAACACGGGTTAGATACAGAGTAAAGCTCCCTCTACACTGTCCCATCAAACACTCCCAGGGTAGGTACAGCACGGGTTAGATACAGAGTAAAGCTCCCTCTACACTGTCCCATCAAACACTCCCAGGGTAGGTACAGCACGGGTTAGATACAGAGTAAAGCTCCCTCTACACTGTCCCATCAAACACTCCCAGGGCAGGTGCAGCACGGGTTAGATACAGAGCAAAGCTCCCTCTGCACTGTCCCATCAAACACTCCCAGGGCAGGTACAGCACGGGTTAGATACAGAGTAAAGCTCCCTCTACACTGTCCCATCAAACACTCCCAGGGCAGGTACAGCACAGGTTAGATACAGAGTAAAGCTCCCTCTACACTGTCCCATCAAACACTCCCAGGGCAGGTACAACACGGGTTAGATACAAAGTAAAGCTCCCTCTGCACTGCCCCATCAAACACTCCCAGGGCAGGTACAGCACGGGTTAGATACAGAGTAAAGCTCCCTCTACACTGTCCCATCAAACACTCCCAGGACAGGTACAGCACGGGTTAGATACAGAGTAAAGCTCCCTCTACACTGTCCCATCCAACACTCCCAGGGGAGGTACAGCACGGGTTAGATACAGAGTAAAGCTCCCTCTACACTGCCCCATCAAACACTCCCAGGGCAACACGGTGGCATAGTGGTTAGCACTGGTGCCTCACAGCGCCAGGGACCCGGGTTCGAATCTGACCTCGGGTGACTGTCTGTGTGGAGTTTGCACATTCTCCCCGTGTCTGCGTGGGTTTCCTCCGGGTGCTCCGGTTTCCTCCCACAGTCCAAAAATGTGCGGGTTAGGTTGATTTGGCTATGATACATTGACCCTTAGTGTTAGGGGGGGATTAAATATGTGGGGTTATGGGGATAGGATGGGATATGTTAGGGGGTATTAAATACGTGGGGTTACGGGGGTAGGGTGGGATATGTGTACTGTGGGGATTAAAGCAGGGACAGGGTACTGGATTTGGATGATCAGCCATGATCGTATTGAATGGTGGAGCAGGCTCGACGGGCCGAATGGCCTACTCCTGCTCCTAGATTCTATGTTTCTATGTACAGCTCCCAGGGCAGGTACAGCATGGGTTAGATACAGAGTAAAGCTCCCTCTACACTGTCCCATCAAACACTCCCAGGGCAGCTACAACACGGGTTAGATACAGAGTAAAGCTCCCTCTACACTGTCCCATCAAACACTCTGAGGGCAGGTACAGCACGGGTTAGATACAGAGTAAAGCTCCCTCTACACTGTCCCAACAAACACTCCCAGGGCAGGGACAACACGGGTTAGATACAGAGTAAAGCTCCCTCTACACTGTCCCATCAAACACTCCCAGGGCAGGGACAACACGGGTTAGATACAGAGTAAAGCTCCCTCTACACTGTCCCATCAAACACTCCCAGGGCAGGTACAGCACGGGTTAGATACAGAGTAAAGCTCCCTCTACACTGTCCCATCAAACACTCCCAGGGCAGGTACAGCACGGGTTAGATACAGAGTAAAGTTCCCTCTACACTGTCCCATCAAACACTCCCAGGGCAGGTCCGCATTATCCCTTTTCTAAGTTTGAACCCGTGTCCCCTGGTTCTAGAGATTGTGGCAATCTCAACAATATTATCAGGGTTCAATTGATCCATTTCCTCAATAAATTTGATTAAATCCCTGAACTTTGTCCTCTCCAAGATTATCCCATGCTCTTCAACCACCCAGAGCGCTCAGATACCTAATGTTAAGTATCACACCTTTGGCTTGATTATATTCATTTTCAGATCGACTTACTTTTGTTGTTAGTGTATAGAACTTCAGTTGTCTCTGAATGGAGAAACAAGGAAAGATCAGAAAAAATGGTTTATATAACATCAGAAAGCTGTTAATTCCCATTAACCGTACTCTGTTTCTGGTGTAGTATGCTGCATGCACTAGTTAGACGGGGTTAATTCCCATTCACTGGGCTCTGGTACTGGTGCACTAGTTACTGGTGCAGTGTGCTGGAGAAACTAGTTGGATGGTGCCCATTGTTGGTTCCTAGAGTTCTCTAAAAGACACCTTACCTTTTAGTGCTGGTATGAGGGGCCTATTTCCAATATGGACAAAGTTCCGAATCATGATGAACCATACACAGATGTAAATAAATGGGGGACAGCAGGGGGAGGATTCTGCTTTTCGAGGCTGAGATCCAACATGGAGGGACACCTGCCTGCTCCAGCTTCTTGGCTCGATGCTCATTCTAGGTTTCCCAACGCTCCCGCTTTGGGTGGGAGTCGACCAGAATGGGCGATTGGTCTCCCAAGCGCTGCCGTTGGTGACCTGGGAGAAACGGTCCATGTATGCGCAGTTTGCCCATGCCCCCTACCCTGGCTGTCGTGGCTTGCAGCCAATCACATTGTCTGGTCCCTACTGGTTCACCCTGCTACCTTACAGCTTGTGAGGGTGACAGCACCGGGGCCAATAAAAATCACCTAGAAACTCCATGCATCCTAAGAGAGAAAGACAAACTGGGAGAGGGAGAGAGAGAAACTGGGAGAGAGAGAGAAACACAAACTGGGAGAGAGAGAGAGAAACTGGGAGAGGGAGAGAGAGAAACTGGGAGAGAGAGAGAGAGAGAAACACAAACTGGGAGAGAGAGAGAGAGAGACTGGGGGAGAGAGAGAGAGAAATTTGCAGATGATACAAAGATGGGAGGGAAAGAGGGTGAGAAGGTTGGATCTCAAACAAGCGTGCTAAGCTTGAATAAAGGAGACTATGAAGGTATGCGAGCGGAATTGAGTAGAGTGGATTGGGAAAATAGATTAAAGGGTAAGACGACACATGATCAGTGGTGTACATTCAAGGAGTTATTTTACAACTTCCAAAAAAATATATTCCACTGAAAAGAAAAGGGTGTAAAAGAAAGGACAGTCATCCGTGGCTAAGTAAAGAAATTAAGGATAGTATTCGACTAAAAACAAGGGCATATAAGGTAGCGAAATCTAGTGGGAGGACAGAGGATTGGGAAAACTTTAAAAGGCAGCAAAAAATAACAAAAAGATTGATTAAGAAAGGGAAGATAGATTATGAAAGTAAATTAGCAAAAAATATAAAAACAGATAGTAAGAGTTTTTATAGTTATATAAAAAGAAAAAGGGTGGCTAAAGTAAATGTTGGTCCCTTAGAGGATGAGACCGGGAAATTAATGGTGGGAAATATGGAGATGGCAAAAACACTGAATGAATATTTTGTATCAGTCTTTACAGTAGAGGACACTAAGAATATCCCAACACTGGACAAACAGGGGGCTATAGGGGGAGAGGAGCTAAACACGATCAAAATCACTAAGGAAGTGGTACTCGGTAAAATAATGGGACTCAAGGCGGATAAATCACCTGGACCTGATGGCTTACATCCTAGAGTCTTGAAGGAAGTGGCGGTAGGGATTGTAGATGCATTGGTAATAATTTTTCAAAACTCCCTGGATTCCGCTAAGGTCCCGGCAGACTGGAAAACTGCTAATGTAACACCCTTATTTAAAAAGGGCAGTAGACAGAAGGCTGGTAACTATAGACCGGTTAGCCTAACATCTGTGGTAGGTAAAATTTTGGAGTCCATTATTAAGGAAACAGTAACAGGACATTTGGATAATCATAATTTAATAGGACAAAGTCAGCATGGTTTTACGAAGGGGAAGTCATGTTTGACAAATTTGCTGGAGTTCTTTGAGGAAGTAACATATAGAGTGGATAAAGGGGAACCAGTGGACGTAGTGTATTTAGACTTCCAAAAGGCATTTGACAAGGTGCCACACAAAAGATTATTGCTTAAGGTAAAATATCACGGGATTGGGGGTAATATTCTGGCATGGATAGAGGATTGGCTATCTAACAGAAAGCAAAGAGTTGGGATAAATGGTTCATTCTCAGACTGGCAATCAGTAACTAGTGGTGTTCCACAGGGGTCAGTGCTGGGTCCCCAACTCTTCACAATCTATATTAACGATTTGGAGGAAGGGACCAAGTGTAACATATCAAAATTTGCAGATGATACAAAGATGGGAGGGAAAGTAGTGAGTGAGGAGGACATAAAAAACCTGCAAGGGGACATAGACAGGCTAAGTAAGTGGGCAGAGATTTGGCAGATGGAATACAACACTGGAAAGTGTGAGGTGATGCACTTTGGCAGGAAAAATCCTAGAGCAATTTATTATCTTAATGGCAAGAAACTGGAGAGTACTGAAGTGCAAAGGGATCTGGGGGTCCTGGTGCACGAAACTCAAAAGGTTAGTATGCAGGTGCAGCAAGTGATTAAGAAGGCAAATGGAATGTTGGCTTTCATTGCTAGGGGGATAGAATATAAAAATAGGGAGGTATTGCTTCAGTTGTACAAGGTATTGGTGAGACCGCACCTGGAATACTGCATACAGTTTTGGTGTCCTTACTTAAGGAAAGACATCCTTGCTCTCGAGGCAGTGCAAAAAAGGTTCACTCGGTTAATCCCGGGGATGAGGGGGTGGTCATATGAGGAGAGGTTGGGTAGATTGGGACTCTACTCATTGGAGTTCAGAAGAATGAGAGGCGATCTTATTGAAACATATAAGATTGTGAAGGGGTTGGATCGGGTGGATGCGGGGAGGATGTTCCCGATGACGGGTGAGACGAGAACTAGGGGACATAGTCTTAGAATAAGGGGCTGCTCTTTCAAAACTGAGATGAGGAGGAACTACTTCACTCAGAGGGTGGTAGGTCCATGGAATATGCTGCCACAAAAAGCTGTAGAAGCTACAACATTAATTAAATTTAAAACAGAAATAGACAGTTTCCTAGAAGTAAAGGGCATTAAGGGTTACGGGGAGCGGGCAGGAATTTGGACATGAGTCTAGGTTCGGATCGGTCATGGCCCTGTGGGTAGTGGAGCGGGCCCAGGGACTGTGTAGCCTGATTCTGCTCCTATTTACTGTGTGCAATTCTGTTAGATGCAGGAGATGGTTCTGTGATAGATAGTAGATTGGCGGTTAGGATCAGATCAGCCATGATCTTATTGAATGGCGGAGCAGGCTCGAGGGGCCGATTGGCCTACTCCTGCTCCTATTTCTTATGTTCTTATGTTCTTATGTTCAAACTGGGAGAGGGAGAGTTCCTGCTGGCCTGCGCTGTGTGCTGTTGTATATTGGCCCTGAATTTGTGGTCGGAGGTGTACCAGAAGAATACGTTCCTGAACCTGAAAAAAATTCCGAGCGTACCTGGTGTCTCTGGAGCTTCAGACTCTTTGGGTCCGGGGCGTGTCGGTGTATGCCTGCGTAACGGCGCACGGATCCCAGGCGCGCACGTGGGCCCGGTCAACCAATGACAAAGGGGGATTCCTATGATGCTTACGGGGATTCTATTTACTTACGGAATCCCCGTGAGCATGAGAGAAATCCCCAAATAAATAAGAATTCACACCACTTAAATAAAAATAAATGTTCCCATGTTCGAAATTAATTAAAAGACTCTTTAATTAAGCAGTTAAAATAAAAATTTAATTTTTTGAAAAATAAATGTAAACGTTTTAAAACAGGCCAAAATTTACCAAAACTATTTTTAAATGTATGTGAATGTTTAAATCATTTAAAAAAAATTATTTTAATGTTTATTTTAACCCTTACGCTGATAAAACAAGGCCTTATGCCTGTAATTTAAAAACAAAATTTGCAATAAAAATATTCCTTGATGTATTTAAGAGCGGTAACCTGGTGCAGTTTTATTAATACAGCTGAAAATGGGTTTATCACAAAAAAAAGCATTTTCAATCAGTGTCAATCCACCACCTGGGAGTAACCCGATTTTAAATTACTGAAATCGACTTTAAAAAAACTGTATAGAACTAATTGCTAGTTATATTGGGGTACAGTAGTCAGTGTCTTGGTAAATAATTTTTTTTTTTAAAGCTTTCAAAAGCTGCCTATTCGTGTCCTTGCGTCCAAAAAAAGCTTCATTTTTGGAGCCTCCTCGAAGGCCTGCAAACGAGCGCAATTAGCGGAAACTCGCCACGGCGAGTAATCTGATCTGGGGGCAGGGCCAGTTGTGGGCGGGGCCAGCTTCCCGCGCGATTTTTTTTAAACCAGCGCAAAAGATCGTGGAAACATGATTTGCGCGGAACGTAATTTGTGCTTAAATTTGATCTTTTGCGCGATTTGGACAATTCTGGGCGAATTGTGCTGAAAAGAACCAGCGCAACCGAGCGGAACCTCTTGCCCGCTGTGTACTGTGAAAAGTTATGAAATTGTATGAAAACTTTAGTTAGAAGTGACTTATATCGACGATGTTTTTGTTGAATCAGTGGGATTAACTCGGTGTTTCTCAGTGCAGGCGATACTGTAAAAACATCACAGATAGTAGTTTTAATTTAAATATTACTCATCTTTAAATCTTTCTGTTCATCTGTTTTTTTGATTTGTAAATTACGTTATTCACCTCACCACAAAATAAAAAGTCAAATATTTTATTCGGTGTTTGGTGACACTGGGACACTCGACTGATGAAAATCCAGTAACATTTACAAACAGTGGGCAAATAGCACGTGATTAAGCATCATGTGATCAAGCATCACGAGTGGTGTCATGTGATCGAATGTCATGTGAACAACATGATCAATTCTCCTGGACTATGTCAAACTCGAGTTGCCAACCCTATAACACAGGCATGGTGGGCCCCCAGCAGGGTTCATGCCATCAAGAGCCCGTCCGTTCGAGTGCGGAGACTCAGGCAGTGCTACAGCAGGGCCTCTGCTCCAGCAGCGAGGGGCTCACGGGCCGGAAGTGCCCCAATGATCAGAAGAGAGGCTGGGCCGTGTCTGGGGGCTATTGGCAGGAGAGGAGGCTGCTGCAAGACCCTCTCCCTCCATTGAGGCAATTCTGGGCCACTCTCCGGGACCTCTCACCACCTGCCACATGGCAGCCCTGGGAAGCAGGGTCCCTGGGGCAGAAAGAAGGGAAATCTACCAGGGGCCTGAGCCCCACCCCCTGCCCCTATTTGTAGGGGACAGGCGGAGAAGGAGCTGCCACTGGTGGTCCTGCAAGGGCAGGGGTCAGGGGCAATGGAGTGTGATTAACCAATTCAGTTAAGAGGGTGCAGACTGTCAGACTCTGGTGAGTCAGAGATACTGTTTAATAATGACAGGACTGTTATACATTTTAATGTAATTATGTTGTTTACCAACAGAAATGATAACAAATTGTGTTTTCTCTTCTTGAAACTGTGCCTCTGCCTCTCTCCTGCTTTCTAATTCTTTCCATCTCCTTCTATTTGTTCGTCTTCTCCTCTTTCAGTTTCCCTTTATCTTTCTCTCTCTCTCTCTCTCTCTTTTTCTCTCTCTCATGCTTGTGGAATCCCTGTGTCATGTTTTGGGGTTTTTACGCTCGATGTTCTCTTGGGTTCAGCTCACCAGTCATTCCCTACGATCCAGAGTGCACCCTTTCTGCCCCGTATCTAAGTAAATGAGAGTGTGACCCGGGGAGCATAACAGGGAACCTTGTTAGTACTAGCAATTACTGTAGTATAATTATAGCTGTAATATGGCTGCTCTTTCACTGTGGTAGAGGCAGTTTATTACTGTAATCCTAGTGCATTATAACTGCAGTACTAGCAATTAACATAGTATTGGCACTTTTATGTAACGCTCGAGCTAGATTACTGTATTACTTGTGTTTCTTTCTTACATTACGAGCATATAACTAGTACTGGCGCATTATTCACGTAGTATTAGTGCTGTATTACTGCAGTACTTGTGCTTTTTATTATAGCAATTGCTGTAACATTGGTGCTCTTTGACAGTGGGATTGGTGCTGTACTACCGTATTGCTGGGGCTTTATTACTGCAGTACGAATGCTGGGAAAATCAGCTTCTTAAAGCCAGTCTGCACTTCTTAAAGGGGAGGTGGGGTTTTCAGTGGTGGTGAGGGGAAAGTGCATTCCTGAGGCAGCTGTTGGTGGAGGTGCTTATTGAAGGAGTCAATAGAGGGTGATCACACGTGCGTCCCTCACCTCTGAGTCAGAAAGTTGTGGGTTCAAGTCCCACTCCAGAGACTTATAGGGCTGGATTTTGATACTGGGGCGGGTTGGGGTCGTGTCATCCGTATTTCGTGTTATCCACCCGACTGCAATTGGATGTGGGAGATTGATGTAATTTTCACTTAATTGGGCAATTGAGTTCCAGCATGTGGGAACCCATGAACCAATTAGTGGTTTCAGTCTGAAAGTCGCCTCTGATGATGTCATCATTGCTGCTGCATTGCAGGTCAGAGACTGCCTGGTCTCAGAGACTGCCTGGCCTTTGCTGTGAGAGGACCTGGATGCAAAATGAGTAGCATCTCAGTCAGAGAGAGAGAGAGAATGAATTTTTTTTGCATCCAGGTCCTCTCACAGCAAAGGCCAGGCAGTCTCTGAAGACATTCAATGCAGCAGCATCAGAGGCGACTTTCAGACCTAATACTACTACTACCTTCATCACATCTGCATTGTAATAGTGGACCTGCAGCTGATAGTCAGCTATCCACTTGTGCTCCCGCCATGTTTCACTGGCGTGTTTCACAGCAGGTGTACTTCACGTCGGAAAAGAGTTAAACTAGCTAAAACGTTTCAAAATGGCATTACAGAGCCAATTTAGGGCTTGTTAAGGGCTTTAATGGCCTCTCCCGCCTCTTGGAGGCGGGACGGAGTCGGGAACACCGCACACGATTTCATCAAAATTGCGTGAAGGCAGAATGGAGGCGGGATCAGGTCCACCCGCCACTTTAACCCCCCACACGCCTCCAAACCCGACTCCACGGCCCTATGAAAATCCAGCCCATAGAGTCAGAGTCATAGGGAGAGAAATTCAGTATCGCCCCGTTTGGGGCGCGATTATCGGCCGGGCGCAAAGTTTAGCGCCTGCCGTTAATTATCGCCTCCGACTGCAAACTTGGCTTTTATCGCCCCTGGGGTTGATTGGAGCGCTAAATCAGGCGCTGCACACCTGTCTTAAGGCGCAAAGGCTGAGCAGTGAGGCGCTAACTCAGAGCATGGGCGCAGCGCAGGTGATGTTAGTTAGCGATGGAACACAGACACACTGGCTCCGGACAGTTCTTAAAGGGGAGGGTCGATCTTGCTCTCCAGCCACACCCTGCGCATTGGAGCTTTGAATCTCGGCGTGGAGAGACCTGTGACTACATTTTCCAGCCAAGGACTATGGAGAGGGTGAGAGAACGAGCTCAGCGCTTCAGCGAGCGGGCCTTGGAGGCTCTAACTGGCACGGTGGAGCGCAGAAAAGTGGCAGGAGGCCTTTGCCGCGCGACTACAGAAGAGTGTGGAGGGAGGTGGCTCAGAACGTCTCCTCCAGGAGCATGGAGCCCAGGACCCATCCTCAATGTCACAAAAAGTTCAACGACCTCACTCGGGTCGTCAGGGTGAGTGGCTTTTTTTCAATACCTCTTCATCCCTCCATCTCAACCTCACTCTATGGCCAGAGGGTCTTAAAACCCCAATGCCCAACACTCATCCAACACCTATGGCCCTCTCAGGAAACACACATGCACATTCCACACTTTGCATATATTAAGGGCTATTCAACTATGGGAGGCACATCAGGCAAGACCATGGCTGTATATTTACTCAGACACCGTCGTTTTTCTTGCAGGCCAAGAAGGGGGGCGCCACTCAATATCCGGTCCGGGGCGCCACAAGGGCGTTGCGCGCTCGACTGACGTCACGATCTGCGGGCGCCGGAGATTGCGGTGGTAGTGTTTAGCGCTGCCGCAAAATGTCTGGTCAATTTCGCGAGCGGCACAGACATCGCCGCGCCCGGGCGCTAGTTACTTTGCGCCCCATTAGCGCCCTCTTAAGGCGCTAACGGGAGGCGCAAACCAACTGAACTTTTCCCCCATAGAGTCATAACGGCACAGCAGGAGGCCATTCGGCCCATTGAGTCCGTGCCAGCTCTCTGTAGAACAATCCAGTCAGTCCCATTCCCCCGCTCTATCCCCGTAGCCCTGCAAGTTTATTTCCCTCAAGTGCCTATCCAGTCTCCCCTTGAAAACATTGAGTGTCTCCGCTTCCAGCACTTCCATCAGCAGCGAGTTCCAAGTCATCACCACTTGCTGCATAAAAAAGGTTTTCCTCACATCCCCCCTGTATCTCTTGCCCAAAACCTTAAACCTGTGTCCCCTAGTTCTTGTACCATCAACGAGTGGGAACAGCCTTTCCCCGTCTAGCCCATCCAAACCCATCATAATCTTGTACACCTCTATCAAATCACCCCTCAACCTCCTTTGCTCTAATGAAAACAAATCCAGCTTCTCCAACCTGTTAAGATCCCCCATCCCTCCCCAGAACCATTCTGGTAAATCTCCTCTGCACCCTCTCAAGGGCCTTCACATCCTTCCTAAAGTGTGGTGACCAGAACTGGACGCAATACTCCAGTTGTGGCCTAACCAGCGCTTTATAAAGGTTCAGCATAACTTCTCTACTTGAGCACAAAAGTCTAGGCTGACACTCTCCAGTGCAGTGCTGAGGGAGTGCTGCACTGTCGGAGGTGCCGTCTTTCGGATGAGACGTTAAACCGAGGCCCCGTCTGCCCTCTCAGGTGGATGTAAAAGATCCCATGGCACTATTTCGAAGAAGAGCAGGGGAGTTATCCCGGTGTCGTGGCCAATATTTATCCCTCAATCAACATCACTAAAAACGGATGATCACATTGCTGTTTGTGGGAGCTTGCCGTGCGCAAATTGGCTGCCGTGTTTCCTACATTACAACAGTGACTACACTTCAAAAAGTACTTCATTGGCTGTAAAGCATTTCGAGACGTCCAGCGGCCGTGAAAGGTGTTATATAAATATAAGTCTTTCTTTCTTTCAACACCTGTTACACCTGCCACAAACAACATTCTGCCTTGATTTTGTTTTGACTTGGATTAATTCGCACAGTTCTGTGAAGTTCTTTCATACCTCACACCGTAAACACTTCCTGTCATCCCACGACTTCCCCTCTTGCCCACACCTGCTGCTTCTTCCTCTCTGCTTACATGTTCTGCTAATCTCCTCACACATCCTCACAGGCCGCACAATAACCCAATCCCACAGCACAGGTCGCACAATAACTCACTCCCATCCCTCTCATAGGACAGGCCGCACACTAAAGGATCAGATCAAAGCTCTGCAGTCCTGCCACATCCAGTCGTGAATGGTGGTGGACAATTAAACAACTAACGGGAGGCTACATGAATATCCCCATCCTCAATGATAGTGGAGCCCAGCACGTGAGTGCAAAAGACAAGGCTGAAGCGTTTGCAGCCATCTTCAGCCAGAAGTGCCGAGTGGATGATCCATATCAGCATCCTCCTGTGGTCCCCACCATCACAGAAGCCAGTCTTCAGGCAATTCGATTCACTCCATGTGATATCAAGAAACGGCTGAGCGTACCAGACATGCAAAGGCTATGGGCCCCGACAACATCCCGGCTATCGTGCTGAAGACTTGAGCTCCAGAACTAGCCACGCCTCTAGCCAAACTGTTCCAGTACAGCTACAACACTGGCATCTACCCGACAATGTGGAAAATTGCCCAGGTATGTCCTGTCCACAAAAAGCAGGACAAATCAAATCCGGCCAATTACCGCCCCATCAGTCTACTCTCAATCATCAGGAAAGTGATAGAAGGTGTCGTCGACAGAGCTATCAAGCGGCACTTACTCACCAATAACCTGCTCACCGATGCTCAGTTTGGGTTCCGCCAGGACCACTCGGCTCCAGACCAGATTAAAACCTTGGTCCAAACATGGACAAAGGAGCTGAATTCCAGAGGTGAGGTGAGAGTGACTGCCCTTGACATCAAGGCAGCATTTGACCGAGTCAAGGAGCCCTAGTAAAATTGAAGTCAATGGGAATCAGGGGGAAAAATCTCCACTGGCTGGAGTCATACCTAGAACAAAGGAAGATGGTTGTAGTTGTTGGAGGTCAATCATCTCAGCCTCAGGACATGGTTGCAGGAGTTCCTCAGGACAGTGTCCTAGGCCCAATCATCTTCAGCTGCTTCATCAATGACCTTCCCTCCAACATAAGGCCAGAAGTGGGGATGTTCGCTGATGATTGCATAGTGTTCAGTTCCATTCGCAACTCCTCAGATAATGAAGCAGTCCATGCCCGCATGCAGCAAGAACTGGATGACATTCAGGCTTGGGCTGATAAGTGGCAGGTAACATTCGCGTCACACAAGTGCCAGGTAATGACTATCTCCAACAAGCGAGAGTCTAACCACTGCCCCTTGACATTCAACAGCATTACCATCGCCGAATCCCCTACCATTAACATCCATGGGGTCACCATTGACAAGAAACTTAACAGGACCAGCCACATAAATACTGTGGCTACAAGAGCAGGTCAGAGGCTGGGTATTCTGCGGCGAGTGACTCACCTCCTGACTCCCCAAAGCATTTCTACCATCTACAAGGCACAAGTCAGGAGTGTGAGGGAATACTCTCCACTTGCCTGGATGAGTGCAGCTCCAGCAACACGCAAGAAGCTCGACACCATCCAGGACAAAGCAGCCCGCTTGATTGGCACCCAATCCACCACCTTAAACATTCACTCCCTCCACCACCGGCGTACCATGGCTGCAGTGTGTACCATCTACAAGATGCACTACAACAACTCGCCAAGGCTTCTTTGGCAGCACCCCCCACACTCCCGCGACCTCCACAACCTAGAAGGACAAGGGCAGCAGGCGCATGGGAACACCACCACCTCCAAGTTCCCCTCCAAGTCACACAACATCCTGACTTGGAAATATATCGCCGTTCCTTCATCGTTGCTGGGTCAACATCCTGGAACTAACAAATCTGGAGTCCCCTGGATGTCTAGGGACATACAGGGTAGGATAAAGAAAAAAAGGGAGGCGTATAACTGATACCGAGGGCTAAATACTGCAGAATCTTTAGAGGAGTACAGAAAGTGCAGGGGTGCAATTAAAAAGGATATTAGGAAAGCAAAGAGAGAGCATGAAAAATTCTTGGCAAGTAAAATCAAGGGAAACCCAAAGATGTTTTATAAATATATTAAGAGTAAGAGGATAACTAAAGAAAGGGTAGGGCCTATTAGAGATCATGAGGGTAATCTGTGTGTGGAGGCGGGAGACATCGGTAGGGTTCTTAATGAATACTTTGCGTCTGTTTTCACAAAGGAGAGGGGCGAGTATAGAAGAATGAGAGGGGATCTCATCGAAACATATAAAATTCTGACAGGTCTGGACAAACCAGATGCAGGAAGAATGTTCCCGATGGTCGGAGAGTCCAGAACCAGGGGTCATAATCTACGGATAACGGGTAAACCATTTAGGACAGAAATGAGGAAGAATTTCTTCACCCAGAGAGTGGTGAACCTGTGGAATTCTCTACCACAGAAGGTAGTTGAGGCGAAGTCATTAAATATATTCAAGGATGAGTTAGATATATTTCTTAAAGCTAAAGGTATCAAGGGATATGGGGAGAAGGCAGGTACAGGGTACTGAGTTTGGATGATCAGCCATAGAAACATAGAAACATAGAAACATAGAATCTAGGAGCAGGAGTAGGCCATTCGGCCCGTCGAGCCTGCTCCACCATTCAATACGATCATGGCTGATCATCCAAATCCAGTACCCTGTCCCTGCTTTAATCCCCACAGTACACATATCCCACCCTACCCCCATAACCCCACGTATTTAATTCCCCCTAACATATCCCATCCTATCCCCATAACCCCACATATTTAATCCCCCCCTAACACTAAGGGTCAATTTATCATAGCCAAATCAACCTAACCCGCACATCGAATGGCGGAGCAGGCTCGAGGGGCCGAATGGGCTACACCTGCTCCTATCTTCTATGTTTCTATATGTTTCTAAGCAGACATTGCTATCAGGGAGGAGGAGTGTGAAATATTAGATGAAATAAACATAGTGAGAGAGGAAGTATTAAGGGGTTTAGCAGCTTTAAAAGTGGATAAAACACCAGGCCCGGATGAAATGTATCCAAGGCTGTGATGCGAAGCAAAAGAGGAAATAGCAGAGGCCCCGATCATCATTTTCCAATCCTCTCTGGCTTCAGTTGTGGTGCCGGAGGACTGGAGGACTGCTAATGTGGTACCCTTGTTTAAAAAGGGAGAAAAGGATAGACTGAGTAATTACAGGCCAGTCAGCCGAACCTCGGTGGTGGGAAAATTATTGGAAAGAATTCTGAAGGATAGGATAAATCTTCATTTAGAAAGACATGGATTAATCATGGATAGTCAGCACGGATTTGTTAAGGGAAGGTCGTGTCTGACAAACTTGATTGAATTATTTGAGGAGGTAACAAGGAGGGTCGATGCGGGTAGTGCGTTTGATGTAGTGTATATGGACTTTAGCAAGGCTTTTGATAAGGTTCCACATGGCAGACTGGTCACGAAGTTAAAAGCCCATGGGATCCAGGGCAAAGTGTCAAGTTGGATTCAAAACTGGCTCGGAGACAGGAAGCAGAGGGTAATGGTTGATGGGTGTTTTTGTGACTGGAAGGCTGTTTCCAGTGGGGTTCCGCAGGGCTCAGTACTAGGTCCCTTGCTTTTTGTGGTATATATCAATGATCTAGACTTGAATATAGGGGGTATGATTAAGAAGTTTGCAGATGATACTAAAATCAGCTGTGTGGTTGATACTGAAGAAGGAAGCTGTAGACTGCAGGAAGATATCAATAAATTGGTCAGGTGGGCAGAACAGTGGCAAATGGAATTCAATCCGGAGAAGTGTGAGGTAATGCATTTGGGGAGGGCTAACAAGGAAAGGGAATACACATTAAATGGTAGGACACTGAGTAGTGTAGAAGAACAAAGGGACCTTGGAGTGCATGTCCACAGATCCCTGAAGGTAGCAGACCAGGTAGATAAGGTGGTTAAGAAGG
This sequence comes from Squalus acanthias, assembly GCA_030390025.1. Classification (NCBI taxonomy): domain Eukaryota; kingdom Metazoa; phylum Chordata; class Chondrichthyes; order Squaliformes; family Squalidae; genus Squalus; species Squalus acanthias. Next base: position 28,014,199 of record CM059446.1, on the reverse strand, counting down.
CATACGGAATGCTTGCCTTTATTAGCCGTGGCATAGAATACAAGAGCAGGGGGGTTATGCTTCAACTGTATAAAACACTAGTTAGGCCTCAGCTAGAGTACTGCGTGCAGTTCTGGTCACATTACAGGAAAGATGTGATTACACTAGAGAGGGTACAGAGGAGATTTACAAGGATGTTGCTGGGAGTAGAGAATCTTAGCTATGAGGAAAGACTGGATAGGCTGGGTCTGTTTTCCTTGGAACAGAGGAGGCTGAGGGGAGACCTTATTGAGGTGTATAAAATTATGAGGGGCCTAGATAAAGTGGATAGAAAGGACCTATTTCCCTTAGCAGAGGGGTCAAAAACCAGGAGGCACAGATTTAAAGTAATTGGAAGGTTTAGAGGGGATTTGAGGGGAAATTTCTTCACCCAGAGGGTTGTGGGGGTCTGGAACTCACTGCCTGAAAGGGTGGTAGAGGCAGGAACCCTAACCAAATTTAAAAAGTACTTGGATGTGCACTTGGGATGCTCTAACCTGCAGGGCTACGGACCGAGAGCTGGGAAGTGGGATTAGGCTGGAATGCTCTTTGTTGGCCGGCGCGGACACGATGGGCCGAAATGGCCTCCTTCCGTGCTGTAACTTTCTATGATTCTATGATTCTAACTCGCTCCCTAACAGCACTGTGGGAGTACCTTCACCACACGGACTGCAGCGGTACATGAATGCAGCTCACCACCACCTTCTCAAGGGCAATTAGGGATGGGCAATAAATGCTAGCCTTGCCAGCGATGCCCACATCCACAGGACAGGCCGCACACTGACCCACTCCCCCAGGACAGGCCCCACACTGACCCACTCCCCCAGGACAGGCCCCACACTAACCCACTCCCACAGGACAGGCCCCACACTGACCCACGCCCACAGGACAGGCCCCACACTGACCCACTCCCCCAGGACAGGCCGCACACTGACCCACTCCCCCAGGACAGGCCCCACACTGACCCACTCCCCCAGGACAGGCCGCACACTGACCCACTCCCCCAGGACAGGCCACGCCACAAACCCACTCCCACAGGACAGGCCGCACACTAACCCACTCCCACAGGACAGGCCCCACACTGACCCACTCCCCCAGGACAGGCCGCACACTGACCCACTCTCCCAGGACAGGCCGCACACTGACCCACTCCCCCAGGACAGGCCGCACACTAACCCACTCTCCCAGGACAGGCCGCACACTGACCCACTCCCCCAGGACAGGGCCCACACTAACCCACTCCCACAGGACAGGCCGCACACTAACCCACTCCCCCAGGACAGGCCCCACACTAACCCACTCCCACAGGACAGGCCCCACACTGACCCACTCCCACAGGACAGGCCCCACACTGACCCAATCCCCCAGGACAGGCCCCACACTGACCCAATCCCCCAGGACAGGCCCCACACTGACCCACTCCCCCAGGACAGGCCGCACACTGACCCACTCCCCCAGGACAGGCCACACACTAACCCACTCCCACAGGACAGGCTACACACTAACCCACTCCCACAGGACTGGAGAGGAGAGGGAGAGGGAGGTTAGTGGGAGGGGAGGGGAGGGGGAGGAGAAGGATGAGAGGGAGAGGTAAGGGGAGGGCGAGGGGAGCGGGAGGCAGAGGCAGAGGCGGATGCGGAGTGTGAGTTGGAGGGAGAGGGAGGGGCAGAGGGGCAGTGGGGCAGAGGGGCAGAGGGGCAGAGGGGCAGACGACGGGGAGGAGCAACACCATCCCTTGCTTCTATCTCTCCCAGCACCAGCACAGAAGTCTGTACACCGAGTTGTGAAGATAATGATTTAGAGGGGCTGCACAGGGTGATTCACGCAGCCCTAGTGGGCAGGAGCAGGTAAAGTGGAAAGGACAGCCCAGGAAAGGATTCAACTGAGGGCGAGCTCAGCTCTGAGCCCTGCCAAACAGACCAGAGATGTAGACTTTAGGGGCCTCGCCGTCAAAAGTGCCCCGGCAATTGCAGCAGGCACTGGACTGCCTGGCAGTGGGTCACCACAGTGACATAGTGCACGAGGCCGCTACCACTGCACAGCACCAACCACTGCAGTCAACCATGGAGTGTGTGGTCACCTCATTGGAGGCTGCTGGGCCCACCCTGCAAGGGTCTGTTACACCAGGAGGAACATCTGTCAGGGATGCTGACACAGAGACCAGGCAGGCTCTGGGCTCCAGCCCTTGGACAGGGCGGGGGTAGGGCTGCAAACTCTGCTTGGAGGCATTCTGGGAGGTTTGATCATGTGATAACTGTTCACATGACTTCTACAAATGTTACTGCATTTAATTTACAAAGGTTGGGTCCGCTGGAGTCGCGGATTTTTGCTCGTAGTTTCGCACCGACAGCTGTTGTGTGACAAGTTCCAAGAACCAGGAGGCCTCCCGAGAGCGGGGAAGAGGGGTGACCGAGGGGGGGGAGAGACCGAGGGGGTGGGGGGAGACCGAGGGCGGGGGAGAGGGGAGACCGAGGGCGGGGGGGGGGGAGAGGGGAGACCGAGGGAGGGGGGGAGAGGGGAGACCAAGGGAGGGAGGGAGAGGGGAGACCGAGGGCGGGAGGGAGAGGAGAGACCGAGGGCGGGGGGGAGAGGAGAGACCGAGGGCGGGGGGGGAGAGGGGAGACCGAGGGCGGGGGGGAGAGGGGAGACCGAGGGAGGGGGGGAGAGGGGAGACCGAGGGAGGGAGGGAGAGGGGAGACCGAGGGCGGGAGGGAGAGGGGAGACCGAGGGCGGGGGGAGAGGGGAGACCGAGGGAGAGGGGAGAGGGGAGGACCGAGGGTGGGGGGGGGAGAGGAAGACCTAGGGAGGGGGGGGAGACTGAGGGGGGGGAGGGAGACCGAGGGCGGAGGAGAGGGGAGACGAGGGCGGGAGGAGAGGGGAGACCGAGGGCGGGGGGGAGAGGGGAGACCGAGGGAGGGAGGGGAAGAGGGGAGACCGAGGGAGGGAGGGGAAGAGGGGAGACTGAGGGAGGAGGGGAAGAGGGGAGACGAGGGAGGGAGGGGAGGGGAGACCGAGGGGGGGGGGATGAGGGGAGACGAGGGCGGGGGGGGGGGAGGGGAGACCGAGGGCGGGGGAGAGGGAGGACCGAGGGGGGGGGGGAGAGGGAAGACCGAGGGCGGGGGGGCAGGGGAGACCGAGGGGGGAGGGAAGACCAAGGGGGAGGGAGACAAGGGCGGGGGGAGAGGGGAGACCGAGGGGGGGGGGGGAAGAGGGGAGACTGAGGGAGGGAGGGGGAGGGGAGACGGAGGGAGGGGAGGGGAGACCGAGGGTGGGGGGAGAGGGGAGACCGAGGGGGGGGGGGAAGAGGGGAGTCCGAGGGGGGGGGGGAAGAGGGGAGACCGAGAGGGGGGGGGAAGAGGGGAGACCGAGGGGGGGGGGAAGAGGGGAGACCGAGAGGGGGGGGGAAGAGGGGAGACGAGGGAGGTGGGGGAAGAGGGGAGACCAAGGGAGGGAGGGGGAGGGGAGACCGAGGGCGGGGTGAAGAGGGGAGACTGAGGGGGGGGGGGAAAGAGGGGAGACTGACGGGGGGGAAAGAGGGGAGACCGAGGGGGGGGGGAAGAGGGGAGACCGAGGGGGGGGGGGGAAGAGGGGAGACCGAGGGCGGGGTGAAGAGGGGAGACTGAGGGGGGGGGGAAAGAGGGGAGACTGAGGGGGGGGAAAGAGGGGAGACCGAGTATCCCCCACCCCCCATTTCAGATACCCCTCGGATTTCTAGGCGGGAGACTGAATGGATCGGGGCTTCGCCTCCTACAGCCTGCTGTCATGCAAATCAGTGGGAGAGCAGAGCCACGGCCCGATGGCAAAGGGCCGTCGTGCAATGGGAATGGAGCATCAGGGTGACAGCTCATCTGTATCCTCGCGATACCCATTAACCACGCCCCGCCTGGTGCCAGCCAGCTGGGCCAGACTGTCGAGATGCTGCAGTCTGCACCCGCGCCCTCTCAGGCCCGAGCTCCGAGAGCTCACACACCATGAGCTTCTCAAAAGCCCTGGTCTGGGCCACAGCATCCCGCCACCCCCTACCCCCTACCCGTCCTGCAGCCACTGGGGAAGCACCTCATAGGAGCAGTAGAGTAGGTAAGAGATCACTTAAAAAAGGCACTATGCCAAAAAAAACGAAAGGCACTATGAACTTCCCTCAATCAATAATTAGTTTGATGACATTTGCCTATGCGAGTAAAACAATAAACTGCTTAGAAATCTGTGCAGAGTTCCTGTTGTCACCGGTGATCCTGCAATGTTGGTCTTTGGGCAGAGGCAGTTCATTTGAGGGTGAAAGGACTGGGACAGATGTCGGACAGGACTGTTAACGTGGGAGGGGGGAGGGATTGTTCAGCTGAATTGCTGTTCAGTGAGCTGCTGCTGAAGAGCTCGGACTGCAAGCTGGGGTTGGCGTCCTCTCACTTCTTCACCATCCTCAATGTCATCTGGGTCACTGTCATCATCTGGTTGAAGGTTCTCCTCCAACGATGGCTCCAAGGTGTTGACCCGTGTAGCAAACCACTCTGATACGGGACCGTCTCTCTGAGCTCTCCTGGAGGAAGCCACCAGATCTGTCCAGACAGTGGAAGCGTTGCTTGAGGTGTCAGTCACGGCTCAGTGGGGAGCATCCTTGCCTCAGAGTCAGAAGGTTGAGGACATGAGACTTGAGCACATAATCCAGGCTGATACTGCAGGGCAGTGCTGAGGGAGTGCTGCACTGTCGGAGGTGCTGCTTTTGTGTGAGACATTAAACCGAGGCCCTGTCTGCCCTCTCAGATGGATGTAAAAGATCCCAGGGCCACTATTCTAAGAAGAGCAGGAGAGTTCTCCCTGGTATCCTGGCAAATATTTATCCCTAAACCAACATCTCAAAAACAGGTTATCTGGTTATTATCACATCGCTGTTTGTGGGAGCTTGCTGTGTGCAAATTGGCTGCCGCGTTTCCTACATTACAACAGTGACCACACTGTACAAAAGTACTTCATTGATTGTAAAGCGCTTTGGGTCGTCCTGCAATCCCCACAATCCGTGCAAACTCCACAATCCGTGCGATCCCAGCGCCCTAACTTGTTGTTTTCGTTATCCATGGGGAAAATTATGAAATTGTTTGCTTTAGCCAACATGGCATCAGTCATCTGCTTGATGCAAGCATGGGCTGCAGATTGACTGATATTACTGATTCCCGTTTTGCAGCCTGGAAGGAGCCAGAGGCAAAGAACCTGAGGGCTGCAGTAACCTTAACTGCGACAGGCAAGGTCGTGCTCGTTGTGGCAGTGGGTTGCAAGAGGTGACGCAGGTCTGTGACAGCTTCCCTGGAGATGCTCTGCCTCCTTATGCACTGCTCCTTTAAGAAGTGCAGGTTTGTAACTCGAGGCCTGTGGCGAGTTCTCCTCCTCCTCTGTGGTCCCCCTGCAGTTGCAGCTTCATGTGGTCCTTGCACTTGTTGCTGCTCCTCCTCCAGCCAGAACGGAACGGCCAAAAGGATTCCCATTTTCAGAAACAGACAGTGCTTCTTAAGCTTACTGAAGGGAGTCCAGCCACCAGGCAAAATAAACAGTGATTCTACACCCCAAAACGTCTGTGAACTAACAGCAATACGTCAGCCAAATGTTTACAGTGATTAAAGTGACAGCAGGTGAGTGCCCCTGTGAGCAGCACTGGGACTAGTGCCTTCTGCATCATAGGACCATCGCTTTATATTAAACAGCCCCCCCCCCCCCCGGATTTAAGTGGGAGTGCTGATCGCCCAAAATCACAGCGGGTGAGCAGCTGGCTGTAAATTGGCGATTTCTTTTCAGTATTTTCATACTGCCCACTGCCCCGCTCACGCCAAGAAACAGGGCAGCAGGCAGATGAAAATCAGCCTCGATATGTTTCTCGCCGAACAAGCTCAGAGATTTGAGCACAGTGGAATAACGGGGCTGTCTGGCTGGGGGCACAATCCCTGCTACTCCAGGCCAAGGCAAAAAGAACAGCAGCAAACCTACGGCAAGAAACTAGTTGATTTAAAATAAAGAGATGATATAATCTCACCCAGTGCCAGAACCTTGTGATTTATTGAAACCCGAGGATCGAGATCAGGCATTGATCAGACCGAGTAGCGGATACATTTCCCTTTGTTAAACACGGTATATTGTTAATGTCTGTTCAATACCCAGCATAAACACACAGCCGCCTCCAGTTATCATCCCAAATGTCATGCGTGAAGGAAAAGGTTGGTAACTTACCATTCCCAAACTTCAGAGGCTGCAGTCTTTGAACGATGAACATTTATTGTTGGATTCAAAAACAACTCAACTCAAAGGTCAGAGAAAGTCCGCGAGGAATGTAAGATTGCAAATCAATGAGGAAGTTACACACCACAAAGTTCTCTAGCTGTATATGGGCATTATTAAAAAGTTTTGCATATGAAATGACTCCATCAACTAGTTCTAAAATGTATTGTCATTCCATTGAAGCATTGTTCAATAACAGGAAGCGAATTGCTTCTGATATTTACTGTGACTGGAAATCTTGAATCATATACGATATGATCCACAGACCTCAGCATTGCCTGGCATTGGATCCTCGATCAGGTTAAATTCTCTCCTTCAGCAGGTGGGCACTGACCCTCGCTGGGTACTGGCGGGCAGTGATCATGTCTGAGATTGGGCAGTGGGCACTGACCCTCGCTGGGTACTGGCGGGCAATGATCATGTCTGAGATTGGCCAGTGGGCACTGACCCTCGCTGGGTACTGGCGGGCAATGATCATGTCTGAGATTGGCCGGTGGGCACTGACCCTCGCTGGGTACTGGCGGGCAATGATCATGTCTGAGATTGGCCAGTGGGCACTGACCCTCGCTGGGTACTGGCGGGCAATGATCATGTCTGAGATTGGGCAGTGGACACTGACCCTCGCTGTGTACTGGCGGGCAGTGATCATGTCTGAGATTGGCCAGTGGGCACTGACCCTCGCTGGGTACTGGCGGGCAGTGATCATGTCTGAGATTGGACAGTGGGCACTGACCCTCGCTGGGTACTGGCGGGCAGTGATCATGTCTGAGATTGGACAGTGGGCACTGACCCTCGCTGGGTACTGGCGGGCAGTGATCATGTCTGAGATTGGCCGGTGGGCACTGACCCTCGCTGGGTACTGGCGGGCAGTGATCATGTCTGAGATTGGACAGTGGGCACTGACCCTCGCTGGTACTGGCGGGCAGTGATCATGTCTGAGATTGGCCGGTGGGCACTGACCCTCGCTGGGTACTGGCGGGCAATGATCATGTCTGAGATTGGCCGGTGGGCACTGATCCTCGCTGGGTACTGGCGGGCAGTGATCATGTCTGAGATTGGACAGTGGGCACTGACCCTCGCTGGTACTGGCGGGCAATGATCATGTCTGAGATTGGCCGGTGGGCACTGACCCTCGCTGGGTACTGGCGGGCAGTGATCATGTCTGAGATTGGCCGGTGGGCACTGACCCTCGCTGGGTACTGGCGGGCAATGATCATGTCTGAGATTGGCCGGTGGGCACTGATCCTCGCTGGGTACTGGCGGGCAGTGATCATGTCTGAGATTGGACAGTGGGCACTGACCCTCGCTGGGTACTGGCGGGCAGTGATCATGTCTGAGATTGGGCAGTGGGCACTGACCCTCGCTGGGTACTGGCGGGCAATGATCATGTCTGAGATTGGCCGGTGGGCACTGACCCTCGCTGGGTACTGGCGGGCAGTGATCATGTCTGAGATTGGGCAGTGGGCACTGATCCTCGCTGGGTACTGGCAGGCAGTGATCATGTCTGAGATTGGGCAGTGGGCACTGACCCTCGCTGGGTACTGGCGGGCAGTGATCATGTCTGAGATTGGGCAGTGGGCACTGATCCTCGCTGGGTACTGGCGGGCAGTGATCATGTCTGAGATTGGGCAGTGGGCACTGACCCTCGCTGGGTACTGGCGGGCAGTGATCATGTCTGAGATTGGGCAGTGGGCACTGACCCTCGCTGGTATTGCCTGGCAGTGATGTCTGAGATTGGGCAGTGGGTATCAGAGGGATCTGATCCTGTTCTCAATACACATTTCCCAGCTGGAGTCATCCGACGTGGAAACCCTGCCTGATATATTCCTCTCCCTCGCTCAGAGGTGGTGAGGCTGATTGTTACACCCCCAACCACAAACTCCGACAGAGACCCGCGAACTCAGTACAGACCAGGGGCTGGAACTGGGGCTTTCCTGATCAGTGCCTTAAACAGCGCAACTTGGCTCAAACACAAAAGCGAAATACTGCGGATGCTGGAAATCTGAAATAAAAACAGAAGCTCATGGGATAAAGGGGAAAGTATTGACGTGGATAGAGAACTGGCTGTCAGATAGAAAACAGAGAGTTGGAATAAACGGCTCATTTTCTGAATGGCAGGCAGTAACAAGTGGGGTACCGCAGGGATCTGTCCTGGGTCCCCAGCTGTTCACAATTTACATTAATGACCTGGATCAGGGAGTCGGATGCAGCATTTCCAAATTTGCAGACGACACTAAACTAGGAGGGGGGGTGGGCTCAGAGGAGGAGACCAGGAAGCTCCAGAGCGATTTGGACAGACTGGGTGATTGGGCGGATAAATGGCAGATGCACTATAATGTGGACAAGTGCGAAGTTATCCACCTTGGGTGCAGGAACGGGAGGGCAAATTATTATTTAAATGGCAATAAATTGGGAGAGGGGGAAGTACAGAGAGACCTGGGTGTTCTTGTACACCAGTCACTGAAGGCGAGCATGCAGGTGCAACAGGCGGTCAAGAAGGCAAGCGGTATGCTGGCCTTCATAGCAAAAGGGTTGGAATACAGGAACAGGGATACCTTGCTGCAGCTGTACAGGGCACTGGTGAGACCACACCTCGAGTACTGTGTACAGTTTTGGTCGCCTCATCTGAGGAAAGATGTTCTTGCCATGGAGGGGGTGCAGCGGCGATTCACCAGGCTGATACCAGGAATGGCGGGATTGACCTATGAGGAGAGACTATGTAGTTTAGGGATGTACACACTGGAGTTTAGAAGATTGAGAGGGGACCTCATAGAAGTGTATAAAATTCTGACAGGTCTAGACAGACTAGATGCAGAAGGAATGTTTCCCTTGGCGGGTGAGAACAGAACTAGAGGACATAATTTAAGGATAAGGGCTAAACCATTTAGGACAGAAATGAGGGGGAATTTCTTCACTCAGAGGGTGGTGAACCTGTGGAACTCATTGCCACAGAGGGCAGTGTACGCCAGCTCATTAAATATATTTAAGAGGGAATTAGATATATTTCTACAGGCAAAAAGGGTTAAGGGTTACGGAGAGAAGGCGGGGACGGGATACTGAATTGAGGATCAGCCATGATCTCATTAAATGGCGGAGCAGGCTCGAAGGGCCGGATGGCCTACTCCTGCTCCTATCTTCTATGTATCTATGTATCTATGAGAGTACCAGGCCAAGAGCTCAGAATGCAGCCCCCACAGTCTCTGCTAAATCGATACAAGGAATGGCAAATCAAAATTAACCTGCAAAGTGCTGCTCAGTACTCAAAACTCCTTCACACAACGTTGAATCTCTCCAGAAGTCTCTCCCTCTCTCTCTCAGAATGCGTAGTTCAAAAATGGCACCAACAATAAAAGGCAGGAGGCGGTCACCTTTAAATAGCGCTCTCACTTTCCCTTCATGACTGCAGAACGCTCCCCTCAACCTGTCGTTGCTAGCATCACGCGGTAAGGCAGGGGGCGCCACTCAATATCCGCTCCGGGGCGATACCGGGGCGTTGCGCACTCGAGTGACGTCATGATCTGCCGGCGCAGGAGATCGTGGCGGTAGTGTTTAGCGCTGCCGCAAAATGTCTAGTTAATTTCGCGAGCGGCGCAAACTTCGCCGCGCCTGGGCGCTAGATGCTTTGCGCCCCATTAGCGCCCTCTTAAGGCGCTAACGGGAGGCGCAACCAACTGAATTTTTCCCCCATTGAGAGACATTAAGAGATAATCAAGGCAAGAGGAGGTGTTAATGTGACAGGTTGAGGCTGAAAGAAGTGTGAAATGCACTGGCAGAATGAAGGACAGCTGCCAGCTTCTGGGAGGAAAAAAGGGGGGGGCCAAACAAAAGGGTGGATGAAAAAATAAAATATAAATGTGATAGGGGCTGAGATTATGATCTAAAATTGTTGAACTCGATGTTGAGTCCAGAAGGCTGTAGGGCGCCTAAACGAAAGATGAGGTGCTGTTCCTCGAGCTTACGCTGAGCTTCCGTGGAACAGTGTAATAGGCCGAGGACGGTGAGGTCAGAGTGGGAGTGGAGCGGAGAATTAAAGTGACAGGCCACCGGGAGCTCGGGGTCCCCCTTACGGACTGAACGGAGGTGTTCCGCAAAGCGGTCACCCAAGTGCGGGAGATAGAACGGACACGGTCGAGGGCCGTGTCGACCACAGTAGAGGGGAATCCTCGGTTGAGGAAAAAGGAAGACATGTCGGAAGCACTGGCATGGAAGGTGGCATCGTCAGAGCAGATGCGGTGGAGACGGAGAAACTGGGAGAATGGAATAGAGTCCTTACAGGAGGCGGGGTGGGAGGAAGTGTAGTCCAGGTAGTTGTGGGTGTCAGTGGGCTTGTAGTGAATGTTAGTCAATAACCTATCCCCAGAGATGGAGACGGAGAAGTCGAGGAAGGGAAGGGAAGAGTCGGAGATGGACCATGTGAAGGTGAGGGAAGGGTGGAAATTGGAAACATAGTGAATTAAATGTTCTAGTTCAGGGCGAGAGCAGGAGACGGCACCGATACAGTCATCAATGTACCGGAAAAAGAGGTGAGGGAGGGGACCCGAGTAGGACTGGAACAAAGAGTGTTCCACATATCCCACGAAAAGGCAGGCATAGCTAGGACCCATGCGGGTACCCATCGCAACACCTTTGATTTGGAGGAAATGGGTGGATGTCCTGAGGATGTGATAAGGTGCTATAAAAATCTGGGCATGTTGTTAGCTGTTAGATATTAAATATACCACTCGACTGATGGAAAAGAAAGACTTGCATTTCTACAGCGCCTTTCACCACCTCAGGACGTTCCAAAGTACTTTACAGCCAATGAAGTACTTTTGAAGTGTAGTCACCGTTGTAATGTACGAAACGCAACAGCTAATTTGCGCACAGCAAGCTCCCACAAACAGCAATGTGATAATGACAAGATAATCTTTTTTTCAGTGATATTGGTTGAGGGACAAATATTCGCCAGGACACCGGAGAGAACTCCCCTGCTCTTCTTCGAAATAGTGCCATGGGATCCTTTACGTCCACCTGAGAGAGCAGACGGGGCCTCGGTTTAACGTCTCATCCGAAAGACAGCACCTCCGACAGTGCAGCACTCCCTCAGCTACTACAGTGGAGTGTCAGCCTAGATTTCGTGCTCAAGTCTCTGGAGTGGGCCTTGAACCAACAACCTTCTGACTCAGAGGCGAGTGTGCGACCCACTGAGCGGTTCTTCAGGCTAGGCTGGTCACTGGCACTGAACCAGGAGTCTGGTTTTTGAGTGGAGTTTCTATAAGTTGTGTTAATTCTGTTGTGGTGTCACTCCCTAAGTCAGACGATGCAATGATTTGTTACACCTAACGTATTATTCTACCGCTAAGGTGAATGGTCTTTAATATTTGATGAGTGCCTCTTCTGTGCGAAGATTGAGCTCCCCACTTTATTATAAAGTTGTGTTCTTGGTAATTACAAGAATGAGATTGTTGTACCACTGGTGCTCTGTGCTCCACCCTGTGATATGCCCTGTGTCTGGGCTGTCCTGGAGTCAGTATGGCGCCATGATGGAATGGGTGACTCAGCAGACTCTCTGGATGTTCACCCACTAAACCTCCAGCACCTGTGACGGACACAGAGGCCATTCATCCTAGGAGGGTGCACTCACACTTGTGATTGAGGAGATGTTACTGAGCAGCGACAAGTGGCCTTCCCATTAATCTGAATGTCTGAACTCTGTAGCCACTCTCAGCTCTGTTAGTGCTCCATCCTATTACTAACCTGAAGCCGACAGCTCTCCTCCAACTGCCCCATCTCCCCCAGGCTCCCCAGAGTGTCTGCCCAGGAGTTGTCGAGCTTCCTCCTCATGGCTAGTGATGCAGACCCTGCCTCCACTGGTGGCACTTTGTTGCTGCCGACATTGGGCAACGTTTTTAAGGTGTAGAAAGACTAGGGATTGATTCAACATTTCATTTCACCCAGATGTCTGCATGTCCATTGTGATTATGCTTTCAGGTGCAGGCTATGCAGCAATCCCTTCATTTTCCACTCAAACGCCACCCAACCCTTGGTATCAGAAAGTGGGAAAAGACATTGTGGAATGGTGGGAGAGGGATGTATGGCTGTTTGATGGTGGGATTGGTGAGGTTTCTTGTGCATATTAACTGTCTCATTCATCTCTTTATTTACACTCTGTGTACATGGATGGTATGGAGGTGATCTTGCTTCCAGCATTGTCTCAGCACCTGCCTAGGTATCAGTGCCGTCACACACCTTGGCCAGCCTGCACTGGATTGCCATTCATGGGGTGGTTGACCTGGTACTGACTGTCTGCACCACCTCCCTCCAAACCATAGCATTGTCCTCCTTGTCCTTATTATCTCCACAGAAGCTTCTAGAATCTATGGAGGCCTTGACCACAGCAGACCCCAGATGGTGGTCCACCTTCTGCCGTTTTCCTCTCACTGTGCTCTTGTTCCGTCTTTGCCCCCTTAACAATTGTGCTGCCGTCTGCCCCTTGAAGCTGCTGCAGCTTTTTACCTGCTGTTGCTACACACAATTCCCTTCCCTCCTCGCAGCACAGAACCACTCAGCAGCAGGATTGACAGCCTGAACCCACCAACTCATTAGAGCCCCCTAGGAATCAGGAGTCGAGTGCTGGCGGGATCATGTGGGCGACAGGTCCTGCCCTGCCACATTTCCGGCGGCCAATGTCAAACCCATGACACTTGGACTATAGCATGAGATGCGCCAATGTCAAACCCATGACACTTGGACTATAGCATGAGATGGGCCAATGTCAAACCCATGACACTTGGGCTATAGCATGAGATGGGCCAATGTCAAACCCATGACACTTGGGCTATAGCATGAGATGCGCCAATGTCAAACCCATGTCACTTGGGCTATAGCATGACATGCGCCAATGACAAACCTAATCCTCACAGATGGAAGATGTAAATTTCATTGGGTGATCACACTTTAAATACTCTCAGCAATGAATGGTCTACTTCATCTCATTAATGAACCTTTTAAAAAAGCATTTTTTATTTCAATTCCAACAGAAAAAAGATACTATAAATCAAGAATAAATGCATTTTTGGTAAACTTTGTACCTTTCAGGCACTTACACTCAACAACCAGCCCGTAAGATCATACTTCTTGGGTGTTGTTTCTGTACAGTTTAAAGGGGGGATGATGTAGTGCTTGGGGGATCTGCTTCTGTATAAAGGTAACAGCGTAGGTCTGGGATATTTTGTGTCAAATGCATTGCAAGTATTTTCAACAAACATCTCACTGCTTTACATACAACACAACAGTTGTGCTAGAGCATTAGCACAAGTACTCACACTCATCCGCACCCCGTCACAATTGTTTATCCTTAGGAATAAATAATGAACAGAACATTATTCATCTACATTGAACATCTACAACCATCTACCAAATGCTTCCAATACAGCTTCAAACGCACAGGAGCCGCAGACAGTACTGGATAATATCTCACTAGAGTTAAGGCTTACGCTTCTGCTCTTTTTCATGCATATATATTGTGTTGGGTTACAAACCGCCTTCTGAACAGAATCACTAGTAGTTCTCATGCAAGTGCAGAGACCTGTTGAAATTTTGCATTTCTGAAAGTATCTAAGCAATTTTTTTTTCCAAATAGTTTTTCTTGTTTTTTTTCATTGAAATGTAATAACCACGTGGCAGCCGTCGGCAGACCCTTGTGTGTCAGGTTGGTTTGCTGCAAAACATCAACTATTTTTGAATACAGTAGCACCTGTTGCTCTCTCATATTCACGTTGTATTTGAGGAGCTTAACAACATATTGCAAACATTTTTTTAAACTGAGTGGTTAATCTCTCCACCCTCATTTCCTGTAACATTTCAAGGATTGAAAGAACTATTCCCAGCTCCTCAAAGTATCCAATGCCCGTGTAGTGTGCCAACAGGAACATAACCTGTTGTGTTCTTCCAGCATTTAACAGTAAACAGTAATCAGATTGCTACATATTGTACAGCTGGTGCAGTGGTTACAAACAAGATGCTTTCATGTTTTGTGTTATTCATACAGAAAGCAAGTCCTAAAAGCAAGGAAAAG